>CM019916.1:6336989-6493641 GCA_009764595.1 Geothlypis trichas
CACCTCTCTGAGGTAACATGAACAGGGGAGCTGCAGCTGGGGCTGCTGAACCTCTGAGGGGTGTTGAGCCCAAGCACAGTGATCCTGCAGTGCTTTAGTGATATTTGGGCAACACTGCTAACTCTGGTAAATTTTATCAAGTTTCACTTTAACAAGCACATTAAGCTTGTCTTCTTAAAAATCTCTTGCCTGAGAACAGCATCCCCTTTGCCTGTCAAGAATAGGAATGTTGGTGTCAGAAGTTTGAGTAGCTGCTTTAAGATCTGTCAAAATCTTGCTGGATGCCTGTGAAACATTACCAAAAAGTGATTTTCAGTCTTTAAACTATCATCGTTCAAACAGTTTTCTTCAGCATCTGATATGGGATAAACCCCTCAGTCAACCCCATTTACATATGAAGTTACCACCTCAAAGTTTCAACACCGAGTAGAGAAAAAATAACTTATTTTCTGAGGGGTGAGATAAATGTTCTACAGCTATGGTTGAACAGCTTCTCTATAACCCCAAGCTTTAAGTGAAGTATATCAATTCTGAAACCAAAGAAAAATTGTATTTGAATAAAAGCAGTTTAAAAACAAAGAAAAATTTGTTTTAAAAATAAATCTTGAATTTTTAGGAGGATACCAGGTAAAAAATTCTTCACATAAAACACAATTACTCTTTCCACATTAATAAATTAGCTACTTGCAGTATGCACATTAGTTACATTATGAGGATTTACAGGCTCTTGCTCTGTCATTTTTTCACATGAGTAAATTATTTAATTAGATACTAAGACTTGATTTTTTGATATAGGATTGAGGGTATTTTATAAGACTTCAATAAAACCATTCTCTGATACTCTCTGCTCCAGTGTAAGAGAAAGGAGCCAGTGCCTGTCTGGAAACTCAGAGCAGCAAATGTTAGATCTCAGATGAGTAACTTTGACAGTTTTGAAATCGAGCAAAACAGCTCAATGAGAAAGGAACAAGAGGAAAGAAATCGCCTAGGAGATATGGGGTAAAACCTGTGACTTGGAGAGAACATTGAGACAGCACTAGAGAGCTGTTCAAACAAGCCATGTGGAAGAGAAGGGCCTCCTCAATCTCTCAGTCAATGCAGCTGAAGTGCACAGGGACACTGCTGAGAAGATGTGGGGTGTGCCCAGACAGCCCAGAGCTACATCCAGCGTGCCAGGATAATTGATTAGTCACTTTGTTTGTCCTCATCCACAGAGGCAGGACCAGCCTGTGGTCAGGAGAATCAGTCTGGTGGTGACAGAGCGTTCTTTGCCACCTCTCACGTCTCCCCTCTGACAGAATCCCTAATTAAAGCTGGCCCCTTCCCACAGCCCTTCTGGAGCAGCCCCCAGAGCTGCCCTGCTCTCACTCCTCTCCCCCTGGCCACCAGCAGGGCTCCAAACCAGGGCCACACCAGCACACACATCCATCCCTTTCTGTTCCTCCCCTAGAAACCCTCAAACCTGCCAGAGGAGCAGGAAGGGATTCACCAGCTGGAAAACTGCAGAGCCAAGGCAAGGATCAGCCTCCAGGGAGCCCAGCAGAGCAGGAGAGAGGGCACCAATGCCCTACAACCATGGCAGGCACAGCACAACCCACCCCAAACCTCATCCTCTGACAGGGACTCTCTGGAAGGTCAAAACCAGCTCGAGTTCCAGTTTAACTGGAAGGTTAAAACAGGCTCCAGTTATTTCTTGGAATAATGTTGATTCACATATCCAGTATTTCTGTGCTGCTGTTAAATTATTTTCCAAAAAAATCAAACCTGTCTCTCCTTGTCCTTTGAATGGTCTCTTTAGAGAAGTTTCAAGGTACAAAATGTATGAAATTATTTTAACATAAGCATTGTTGGCTGCCTCTTTGAGCATTTTCTTCCTTTGGCACCTCATGCTAATAATATTCCCCAAGCAGTGCAATATTTTTCCAGAACATTATATATGATATGCAGACTGCTGAAGAATTTTAAAATAGGGTAAGAAATTTTCATAACAGTTAGTGAGCAAATGATTCCTCCAAAGATTCAGATTGACACATTTGGAGAGGATTAAATTTATCCAGAGAATTAAATTTGCATCAAATGAACATAAAGAAATACACAGCATAATCTAGGACTACTCTCTGTGTTTCTGCATGACTAGCATATTTATTGAGATGTCCTTCAGTAATTCTGATTTTGTCATTATTATTCATCATCATGAAAAGTCTTGTAGTTTTATAAACTGGAGTTTTAAGTTGATTCAATGGGTTTTTAAAACTCTAACAGAAAGAATTCATAAATTTCAGCAACAATTTAGATAATGCAGAATCATGTTTCATGAATTTAAAATAAAAGTGGTGGATGATTTAGATGTATGTTTTCCTACAGTCTTATATTAAAAACAGTTTCTTAAAACAAGTTTTTAAACATAGGGCCACAGCCTGCAAAACTCAGAGCCAAAACAATCATAGGATGAGACTGGAGTTTAAATGATGATTATGATAAACTTTTTCATTTACTACGTGCATATGTGATTAACATTGATGATACGACATTTTTCCTTCTAGTCTATATAGAACTCTATATGGAGATCACTTGTCTACCTGGACTAGTCAAGATTCTGAATTTTTAAGCAAACATTGATAGGATTATTTTCCAATTCAACATGAACTTCACAGTTGGGATTTTTTTAAGTGTGCTTTTACTTAAACGTAAAAAGCACACTTCTTTTTTACTATAAAATCTGTCAAAAAAACCCCCCACAAAATCAAGCAAATAAAAGGAATGGAATTGTCAGGATATAAAAATCCATCCATATTCAAGTAGCTGAGGACCAAGATTTTGGACATTTTTCAGTTATCCATTTTACATTACTACATTTTAAGAAGACCTGGAAATAAAAGGTGCGTTTCACAGAAATCTGAACTCCGCGTGGCTTTTCTTCACAGATCTGTTAAAACTCATCAGATATACTGAGGATGGTGCAAAATGGTCCCTTCTGAGTGCTGAGACACAGCTGCTGGAGCAGGACCCCTGAGATGTGACCCCAAAGCACCCCCGTGCCCGGAGCCGCGCTCACCTTCTCCCACTCCCGCTCGTTGTTCAGCACGATCACCACCAGCCTGGGGTGGGCCTGGTACCCATCTGCTGTGAAGGACAAATCTCTGCCTTCCCACGTCACATTCATCATAAACCTGCAAGGCAAGGAAGAAAAGTTCATTGCAAAATTAATGGGCTGTCTGTCCAGCAGTTAACGAGCAGCAAGCGCGGTCGCCAGCCTCACTGCTGAGATCCATGCACCAAGCCCTGCCAGTGCTGTGGGAATCCTGTGCTTGCTGGGTGAGGACTCAGGGCATTTCAAGGCAGTTCACAGCCCAAGACAAAGCAAAATATTGTTGATGTGTGAATTATAATGCAGACATCATTTTTAACAGTGTCCACATTATATGGTTAATATATGATTAATCTGTCCCCTCCCTGAATAATCTTTCTGGCACTTTGCACAATCTCACCAGCTTTTCAGGAGCATTTTAAACAAACCCACATCACCTCAAATAGTAAACATAACGTTGTACTATTGTGTCACTGAGTAATACTCAGAGTAAAGTGCATCCAATCTGTGTTCCCCTGTTCAGACCTCCGGGAGTCCTGTCAGCTCTTCCCAAACCTGTAGCTACACACAGTGGTGTTGTGCACAAGGATAAATTTCACTAATGCCAAAACCACACATGAAAGCTTTGAAGGTGTTGGTAAATATTCAGTTCAGTAATTTCAAAAGAAAAAGGATTTATGTTTTTTATTCTTTTGTATTTAGCTTAATTTTCAATGGTTTTCAAAAGACATATGAATTAATTAGTATTTTGAACAGGGACAAATAGAAGGACACAAAATAAAATACAAAAGAATGAAAAATTTTTTAAATTCATTGAAAAGATCAAAATTCCGCATTGTTAGTGTAAAGCTGACAGGGCTATCCCCACAGTAAGAGGTAAAACTGCAATTCAGAGTCTTGAGAAGAAGACAATACATCCCCCAGCCCATCTCTGTGGTCTGAAGTTATTCACATTGAATTGCTCTGAATTCTCCATGTATTTATTTGAAAGAAATTCAGCCCAAGACTGATGCAGACAGAAGTGCAGAAATCCATCCTACAGAGAGATGTGTTCTGAAGGGCAGAAATTCACTGTTCTTCATACATTACCTGTAGTGATTTCCCCACAAGACACCAATACCGTTTTATATGTTTGCATGGGTTTGGAGGGAATTTTTGGGTTAGTTGGTTCGTTGTTATGGCTGGTTTTTTCAGCAGTAGTGGCAGCATAATCTCCTGGGGAATGTGACACAGACAAAATTCCTCAGCTCTAGATTCAATGGAGAAGGCTTTGTATTGACATAGCTGCCTGAAAGTCCCAGTAGCAGAAGCACACTAAATAAACATATATAGACCCAGAAGAAACTATGGCATTGAATCATAACAGTTAATAAATAAATGTGCACCTGGACAGCCATATTAACATCATTCAGCACCAGTTTGACAAAAATTTGTAAATTCACCCATTATAATTCACATTTCATTACACACTTCCAGTGTCAAAATTTTCCCCTTGACAGAACTTTGCTGTCCAGTTGAACTAATTTCCTGTATATTCCATTTTTCATCCAACAGTGAAAGATCTTGCTTGGGAACAAAAGGCTTGTCTGCCACCTTGAGAGGCAGCAAACACCAAACAGGATTTACTTGTGCTCCTGTGTAAGGAACCAGCACAACCTTCCCTGTGACCCAGGCAGCGAAATGCCCGGGCAGTGAGCACAAGAGGAAACCAAGGATGTGCTGTGAAAGCAGGCAATACCTGCATTTGCACTTCTGCACCCTGTCCCAGGTCACACCCACGAGGTAACACCCCTCACAAGGAATAAATCACCTGCCAAGGCCCGGAGCTGAGAGCCAAGCAGTGTCCCCTGCCAAGGGACCCCAGGCACACACCCTGCGCTCCATCAGGCTTTGTGCTCACCTGGGCTTTTAACCACACTGAAAATGGTGACTGGACTGGAGGTTGAACCCTTCCTCAGCAGGATCACCACCCCTGATTTCAAACACTACTCATCATATTTTGGGCTTAATATTCAAATGTCCTAGCCTGGAAGTTAAGCAAGGGCCATCACAAGATGCAGTGCTGAAGCTCAAGTGTTCCAAGAAGACTAATATGAACCACAACTCTAAAGTGAAAAATTGAACTCAATGTATATTTTAAATCACATTAATTTACCAGCCATTAAGTAAAGAAACATATATTGCAAGGTTTTTGGGTTTTTTTTTAATTCCCTAATCTAAAAAGTCTCTTAAAATTGTATTCTCTGATCCTGATACAAAGGTGTGAGTGACGCACTCTGAGCTACCCCAGATTCTCACACTGCAGCAATAAAAAAAGAACTTCAAAGAGATTCTTGTTTCCCCAAGCACATTCTTCTGTACAAAATTCATCAGCTGCTGTGTTCTCCAGAAATCAATGCCTACAACCTACACTTGCTTTTGAATTGTCATTTTTCCTCTGCAAAGGACAGAAGTCCTGCTCTGCTTTTACTGGCCACGATCCCAAACTGCTTTTCCTACAAAAAATTCCCAGTGCTTGTCTGCTCCTAGTTAGGAATAATGCTGTGAAGAATTTATATTATGTTACTCTTCTAGAGTTTTAAGTTTATCCAAGGTTAATTCTGTGCAAGAGGTCTTTGGCTTCTGAATTGGGTAAAATATTTTTCTGAAGTAGCTTTGGAAATGCAAATTCCTGTTCTTAACTAAATGAGGTGTTTAGTTATTTGAACTCCCTTCTTTGATGGGGCAATTAGCAACATACCTTGGATTTGTAGTTAATCTGTTTTCATTCCTCATTAAAGCTACAGCCTTTGCAAAGGCACGCTAGCACAAGGCCTTGTGATGGTGTTATGACACTGAAGGCTTAATTAACTTTGCAAACTGAAATTTGTGAGATTCCCCAGGTGCTACAAAATGGCACTTTCTTCTGACAGAAGTTAAGCTAGTCTTGCATCGAATCCAAAACAGGTCTTTTATCATGCAAAGAACCAAACCTTAACTATGTATTTTAAAACACTTTTAAACATTTATACAATTCTTTTTTGCTTGTCACCTTCCCCTAAAAACTGAGAAGTGTTGGAACCCCACAGCAGAACATTTTTGCTGTCATATTCACAGCAAGCCTTTGAAGCACCCAGGTTACAAACTTCTCTAAAGGTTTCCAACTTTATTTTTCTAAGCCTCAGAAAGATCAAGTAGTTCACACAGAGCTCCAGATTAATGTCAAACCTGCAATATTTATCCATGTCTAAATCCTAACTTTACCCAGAAAGCCAGAACATACTGAAAAAGCTGGATTTTCTTACTCTGTACCTACAGTATCACAACTTCATTGACTCCAATTCAATTAACAAACAGGTGGAGACTTTGCCAAAGGGATCAGGGCTCAGTTTTCAGAGCACCATTTGCTTGGATCCAATATTGCTGACACAGAGGCACCTCTCTGGCCAGACTCCTCACAGGAGACATGGACTTCCTCATCCATGAGTGTTTGTTAAGGATTTCCTATACTGGGTGAGAATAGCTGAAATCCTGGAGCAGAATCTTTGAGGTTTTCTACTTCTATGGTGTAAAAAGCAAATATGTTTGCAGGCTATAGCATTTCTTTTGAGCTTTACCATATATATGTCTATTCAAGAAACACAAGTGTTCTCCTAACACATCCAAGGCTTTGAGAGCAAAACCAAGAAGGCTTAGTGGATTCTGTGTTGGGCATTATTTTAAGGGAAAAATCCCATCATTTTATGTAAATTATTACGGTCACTTTGTTCCAAAAAAGATGTACCCTAGCCCTGCTTTCAAAAACTCCTGAGGGTGACCTGAGAAAGCCACCAAGGACAGAATGGAAGCACAGCAGGGCAATCCCATGACACAGAAGCAGGTGTGAGGCCAGCTGTGGAGCCCCAGCACCCTCCAGGTGCTCTCTCTGGGTGCCAGGGAGGAGCATCCTCAGCAGGGACCCTCTCCTGCCCACCCACCTGTGTCCCAAAAACCCTCCAGGACTGGTCAGGCTCAGGAACACAATCAGCTCTGCAGTAAGAGGTTTGTCTATAATTAGTGTGAAATTCACCTAGAATGCAGCTCCCAAACACACCAGCAGCTGGGAAAAACAGAATGGGGAAGGCAGAGGCAGTAATGAGAATGTGTCACCTCTAAGCCACCTTCTGAGGAGAGAACTTAGTCCCTAAACCTGTAAAACAAAGCACAGGGCCTGAGAGCTGCAGGGAGCAGAAAGACCAGGGGTCTCCTCTCTGCCTTGAGTTCAGAGCTGCATTTCCTGCCCTCAGATGAGATAATCACACTTGATAAACTCCCCAGGTGCCATCATCAGGGACTATCATTTTTATTTAGTGTCTTCTTCACCGTGGGGCAGAATTTCAAATCTCTGAGAACTGCAGGCAACAAAGAGAAGCAGGAGAGGCTTGGGGAAATACATCTTGCATAAGAGAAACTCTCCCTTCTTCTCACTCAAGGAAGGAATTTCCAAAATGAGATTTAAAGCAGATTAAATGCCTCAAAACCAACATGTTCCCTGGTGATATTTCTCTTTCCTGCAAATAGTGTAAACCCAACCATTTTAATAACCTAGACAGCCAGCTGATCTGGGCTTGGCATTCACTCAGCCTCACACCTAAAAATGCAGGAGTGAATGCAAATTTTGTCTTTTCTTGTCTATCTTGTTGAGGCTCTGAACTGCTGAACTTCCTTGCTATGATTCAACCATGACATTTGAATGATACTTATCAGTAGAAACCCCCAAGACACATTATTTATCATTAAGAAACAGGCTTCTTCTGTAAAATTAAATCAATAAAAATACTTAATGTAGAATATATAATGTGTGAAGTACATATAGAAATACATCTGCAACAGAACCCTGTTAAACAAGGTACTGATGCATTTTTAAAATAAATTCTATATCGTATACTATGTAGGATCTTTTTTTTCCTAAATTCAAATCTTTTGCAGTGATGCAGAGTCACTTCTTCCTCTTTGTGCATCCTCCTCCTCCCCCTCCCAGCCCTTGCTCTTCCACAGGGGTCCCTTGCTTTGGAGCTGTGTCTCCCTAGGCCTGGAGCCAGCAGGATGAGTAAAGCTTTGGGAGGATGTGCTCAGTGACTGTGCAAAAGGAACAGCATGCCAGCTTCTGGGACCTCCTGCCAGCTGCTCCTCAAAGCATTCCCTGCCACTGGCTCTGGAAAAGTCATCCTGCCCCAGCTCTGCAGACAAACAGCAAAACTCCTGGGGAGCCCTTCTGAGAGGGAGGCAAAGGGAGGGAGCAAAGTTAGGAATTTAGGCATATCCCAGCTCCCTGGGGTGTGCCACAGGTGAGTGTAACTGAACACCAGAATGTTTAGCAAGTTAATGCTGTTATCAGCATCAACATTTCAAAACCAGCCCTCATTTGATCATATATTGCTGCACCACCTCAGAATAATCCCCAGCTCCTCCCCACGATGTGTGCCTGGCTTCCTGCCAGGGGGACGGTGCCTGCAGCAGCTCCATCTCCAGGAACACTCTCTGATATGCTGATGTTGAGCCCTGAAGGCAGGCTCCACTCCACTGCCACGGGCCATGCTTGTTCTCTTGCTTCAAATTATTTTCATTATCACAATAACAAGGTAATGTTCTAATGCAGTAACTGGTACTTTCTGCTTCCTAAACTGAACAAACCTGGGAGAAAATTCTAATACAGATTTTCAGTAATTTTATGAATCACTTTGTAAGTAAACCAGCTTCATGCTGGGGTCTCTGGGGCAGAGTGTTCCCCTGCAGAACCCCTCCTTTGTTGCCTGTGAAGTTTAGTTTTACTTTGGACTCTTACATAATTTGTTAAATATCTATACCCCTTCAATCACCCAATAAAGAAGATGATACCTATTGTTCCCAGGTCTTCTCACCTAAATGAACAAATCCTCTACAAATAGGCTGTTGATATTAAACAGATTTCCTGCATAATTCATCAAACCATTGTGTCCCTTTAATCCCAGATTTCGCTCAAAAAGAGGCAAATCCATCTGTCATGATGGAAGCTGGAATAAAATACTGAATTTGAATGACCATCAGACAAGGGGGACAGCAAACCCTTTCCCTCTGAAGAAGGTGCAGTGCTGAAGGATAACAGCAGCACAACAGCAAGGACAGCTGAGCTTTTGTCCCTGGCCCTGTGGACTGCCCATTGCTCCTGCTCCAGGGATGGCAAATAAAGGAAATTGTGCTTGGGAAGGGTAGGATACCCCCTGGACCTACACCCTCACTGCTGGAGGATGGGTCTCTAAATCCTGCCTACAGCTGGGCTGCACTGCAGAACAGAATCTCACCAAATGTCAGCCCCACACGGCAAACACCTGACTGCCTATGGGCAGACACATCTTTCTGCTTTTCAGGACCAGCAGGGCTGGAATTGCTGCAGTGAAATGCCTCTCCCAGGGTCAGGATTTCCATGCACACCATGAGTACTCTTGTGAACAAAGCAGCACCATTCCAATGCACAAAGCAGCAGCATTTTCCATGACTGGCAGGGTTATTGTGTGTTGCTGTTTGTTTGCTTCTGTGTTTTCCCTTTTTCAGAGAGAACAAGAGTTTGTTCAACTGACTTGGCATTAATGAGGTGCTAATTCTATTTATCCTGCTGTGCCAGTATTTCACACAATAGTGGTTTTCTGCCTTGGGAGACCTGGCTCTTACACAGATAGAAAAAGATAATCTGAATCAATACAGATACAAATATACATATATATCTGTGTTTTTAATGCATTGAAAATGAGCCCTGTATTTTATTATAAATCCTTTATTCATAAGGAAAAACTAGCTTTCCTATGTGTACCAGAAATGAGCATTGATCAGATCATTCCAAAACCTAAAGCAAATCTGATTTTCTTCTGGGTCTAAGAAGCCAATAAAAGCATCTCAGAATTGCAGTGATGGGGGAAAGACAAATTGTGTGCTTCAAAACAAATATATCTTCAAACCAATTTAATACTCAAAGGATTTGAGAAAGAGGGAGGAGGAGCTTTTACTTTACTGCTTTCTTTACATAGAATTTCTTCACAAACAGAAATAAAATTGCTATCGAGATGTGGGAAGTCACACATAAAGCATTATTAACTTCCATTTACAAGCAAATTAGCTATTATAGCATAGCCTCAGAATACTATCCTGGGTTTAAAGCTGAATTAGACTGTCATTACAATAGATGGAGCCTAAAAGTCCTGGGGTTTTTCTCTATTTTGAGCTTTGTTTTGCTCAGGCATTCCCTTACACAGCCTCTTCCCTGACTTCCACTGAGTTCTCCGCTTCTGAGCTTGCAGCAGTGTCCTCCTGTTCAACCCAACTTCTGCAGCACTGATTCCCAGATGGACAGGGGTTGGAGCACAGCAGACCCCAGGTCCATAATTTATTTACAGTTACATTAGCCCTTTCCACTGGAATATGCTCCAAAATCCTTTCCTCAGGTTGGTTTCTTAATACAGCAGGTATACATTTATCTTGTAGTTTCCAATATGAAACTGCACTGTCTGGGACCTGAAACTGTGAAGATTCCGTTTCAAAATAAAACTCCAATTAGGGCATTGATTTTTCATGTAAAGTAGAAAAGTAAAATTTTGTGATGAGGATGAGAAAGTCCAATGAATTTATGTAATTCACCTTGGCATGGAGAGACTGGTCAGCTCCCCAGGACTACTTAGTCCTGGTAAATGTTTGTATATACTTGCCTTGCTAGCAGATTATATGTGACAGGAATAGTCTTGGGGAGTTATTACATAAGAATGACGATTTCAAGTTTATTTATTTTAGTATAATTCCAACATTTCTAAATTAAAAACAGCCTGCTTCTTGTTCTTGTGGTGTTGGAAAAGCTCAAAGAATCTCCAGTACAGAAAAGGTATTTTTACTTCATAGCTCAGTGTTTTACATCAGGAGGAGACTTTTTAAGCACAGTGCACTACAGCTTCTCCTATTAATAATTCCTGGGTGCATCATGCACTGCATGCTGCAGAGCCTCCTGGTGAAGTCTAATCTCACTACCCTAGCACTCACAAGCCCTGTTCTTGTACTCATGCAGGTTTAATGAGAAAATAAAGATTATTTAGAGAAATACAGCTTATTCTCAGTACTTACTTAATTCAAGTCCATACTAGTGTATTAGCCAAACAACAGGGTAGGAGCCTTTTTCAAAACAGGTTCAAGTTTTTGTGCCCCTTCCAAGAGTATTTTAAACCCCCAACACTTATGGCAGAACACAACTCAACTTTCACAGAAACTGGAGATCAATTATTAATAGTGACTGCCTGGTTTGTAGGTCAGGTGCTACTGTTCAGGCACAGAATTTGGTTGACAGGAGGCTCCCACTGCTCCCTGGCACTGAGAACCAGCACGGGGGTGCCATGGGGGGACAGTCCCCCCAGCAGTGCCATCCCCTGCTCTGCTGACCCCAGGGACACACCAGGGACACACCAGAGCCCTGCTGGGCCACACAGCCACCCACAGGGGCAAATCCTGCCCCATTTGTTATTTACAAAGTGACTCCAGAATGTACTGAAAATCTGTATTAGAATTCTCTCCCAGGTTTGGTAAGTTTAGGAAGTAGAAAGTACCAAACAGTTACTGGATTAGAGTATTAATTTGTTATTTTGGTGATTAAAATAAGTAGGAAAAGCAGGAAAAGAACTGTGGGGTTTCTGCAGTGTTTCCAGGGAATTTGTAGTTTTAGAGGCAGAGGCTCAAAATTAGAAAAGGTAGCAGAAAAAAGCCTGCAAGTATCATACTAAAAGCAAGTTCTCACTAAGGAAATGTAAAAAAACATTTACTTGGTTGCATTTGGCTTTTAGAAAAGCTCCTGAATAATGCTGTGTGCAAAGAGCTGTTTTCATGGAAAACTGTTCTAGGACATCGTGTGGTAATCAACTCCTAATCTAAATATGCACATACATCTCCAGATTAAAACTGTTCCAAAATCTCCTTTTTGAAATCAGCACAAACTTTCCTTCCTGTGCCTGCTTTTCTGTAGAAAGCACTTCATCTGCACTATTTGGTTAGAACAAAGGTCACAAATATTTCTTAGTGGCTTCCATATTAACAAGAGCTATTAAAAAATATGCAAGATACCCTACTTCCTCTCACAGAGCAGATAAAGAAATATACTACCATGCAATATTTTGGATAGAAGTAATCAGAAGTATCATGTCTAAAAGGGATAATTAAAAGGAAAATAATAACAAAAAAAAAAGAATCCTGATTTAAACTTTGGCAGCTCCCATCTGACAAACTGTTTAGAGAAAACATCTATATCAGCTCGGATTAATGCCAGTTAAGATTCACAGTTATTCTATCAGAGGTGACAAAATATACCCTTACAAGTAAAGGGGGCAGATTTCAGTTCTCATGTGATAAAAGCTGCCTAACTAATCTAATACTTCTATAACTTCCAGGGACAGTGCTTTAATGCTGCACATTGCTTGTCTTCTAAAATATGACCAGGTTTCTGCTGATGCAAGTGATACAGGCTCAGTCTCCAGAGCATTTTAGCAATTTTACCTCATAGTTTAAGTACACAACAGTCCAATTTTGTTCACTCAGCTACATACCCTCTAAGACCAATTTCTGTCATCTGCTACACTAGATTCAGAGCAGTGTTTATTCTCCACAGCACACATCACCTCCAGGAGCACAGCTCTTGTCATGGACATATTTTATGAAAAATCCTTCATTAGGATCTTTTCTCCCGAGAAGCTGAGAGGCCTCAAAAATGAAATGTAAACCATGGTTATCTGCTGCTGTGGAATGCAACAGCTGCATCTTTGATTGGTCTCATGTGGTTGTTTTTAATTAATGGCCAATCACAGTCCAGCTGTCTCAGACTCTGGTCAGTCACAAAACTTTAATATCATTCCTTTCCTTTCTATTCCTTGCTAGCCTTCTGGTGAAATCCTTTCTTCTATTCTTTTAGTATAGTTTTGATATACCATTTTCTTTTAATATAATATAGATCATAAAATAATAAATCAGCCTTCTGAAACATGGAGTCAAGATTCTCATCTTTTCCCTCATCCTGGGACCCCTGTGAACACCATCACAAGCTATCAGTGCAGCAAGTCCTCCTGCACATTCTCCTGGAACACCTGAAAACCCCGGTGGAAAAGGGCTCAATGGGATTAGCAAAAACCAATATTCCCCTTCAATAAACATAGAGTGGCAACAAAAGAGAAAACTATGGAGGCTGCAGGGGTTAAAATGACCCAAAGCAATCATCCTTACTCGTGCAAGGTCTGGGAGGGCCGGTCGTTCCTGTCCAGCTGTCCGTAGCAGCTGGTCCGTGCCTCAGGAAGGAAGGAGTGCTTTTCCCGCATGGCTGAGGCCGCCGTGGCAATGACCCCCAGGCCATCCCGCACCCGAGCCTCTAAACTGTAGTCCCACTCATCGTAAGCTGCTGAAATGAGTCCTGAAGGAAACTCCTTGGGAGTGATTTCTGTGTTACCGCTAACCAGGCTGGGAACTATCCAAAAGAAGTCATAGCCAGTAAGGCCCAGGGAGCGGGCCTCATCCAGGATGTAGACAGCTTCATCCTTGGAGCAATACAGCAGGATGACAGATGAATGGATTTTCTTCAGCTGGATTTGGGTTTTGGCATCTCCAAAGGCAGTATCGAGTATGATGACGTTCTGCATGTCCCAGCCCACAAAACTGTTTTCCACAGTGGTCTTAATGACATTAATGAAATCTCGATATCCAGGGAAAGTGGTGGTCACCAGAGAGAACACATGCCAGTCATAATCCTGCATGATCTTCAGCATGATAATGGCTTCTTGCTGGATGGAAGCCCCAAACTGGAAGAACGTGGACATGACATCCTAAAATACCAAACACAGCAAAAGATTAGCAACTTGGTACAGCTCCAAAGGGAACAGAATCTCTAATTCTGCTTTCTGTTCTAGCAGAGCTGCCAAACTTCCATTGCATTCCAGTAACTTTCTGTGGTTTATCATTTTCAGACCATCAGTAAGCAACACTGATCATAGGTACTTACAGCTAATCAAAATATTTACCAAAAAGGAACAAACTGATATTTACATAGGAAATTTCCAAGTACTGGATCACTTGAAGAAAACTCAAATCAGTAGCTATTGAGGAATGTCCCTGGGGACAGCCACCCACAGTTAAACAACTCTCCAGCAGGAAGTTTTACATTCCTGTAAATGCATGAATGCAACCCAACAAACTCACACCAATTTGTAGTTACAACAGAAATAAACTGCAATGCACGTGCTGGAGGAGCTCTGTACTTCCAGACAAAATGTCTGAGGGGGAATTCATCTCCAAGGTTCACTAGGCCTGGTGGAAGCTTTCAGACTCTGCAGAGGGAGATTTTCTGTCCCCAGGGACTGAGTTCACTGCTGGTCCTGCTCCATTCAGAGCACACGGCCCATTGATGCCTGATGGAGAATTAACAGGATGGGACTCCAAGGACAACCAGCAATGTGTCAGTGTCCTCATTAAATGAAAATAACTTCAAACAATGGCCACACAGTCTGCAATTGTTCTGTAATGTTGCCCAAGACAGATTTGTTTCTAATATTTGTCCTATGATTTATGGAATTCATAACATTTTATACAGCACAAGGGCAGGTGCTACTTGTTTTGACATCATCAGAAATAGGCAGCACAATTAATTCTGTTGGCACTAAATTTCCAAACACTTTGAGTGGTATATTTTTACTAAGTTACTGTAAGATCTAAATTTATTTTTTTAATTTTACATTCTGCATTTACATCCAATAATTAGAGTGCCTAAACTATACATAGGAAGCCGTATAATTTTTTATTTTTATTTTACTTCAGTTTTTATTCTTGACCAGTAGAGGCAACTTATTTGCATCATTTTCAGACACAGAAAGCATGAACTCCTGGTGAAACAAAAGCTTATGATTTAAAAATAAGATATGAATCATTCAGGATTTCTTATGCAGGCTTCTGAAGGAAGACATATATGATGTTTTAAATTAAAAGAAGTTTTGTGATCATGGTCACAAACTGCTATCCTATTTTACACTTGCAGGGAACAGGAACAGATTCATTGATTTCATGGCAGGGTGGTGTTAAACATTCAAATATTAGTGAGAATGATAGCTCAGCTCTGCAAGCTCTGCAAATCTATTCCAAGAAAACAGTCTGTACTTTTTTAAATAGATGAAGAGTGTTATTACTTTCCAAGTGTTAAGAAGCTGGCACCAGGATTTTATATAGCTTGACAGCAATAAAAGTCTTACAACTTGTGTCAGACCTTGAAGACTGATATTGAAGGTATAAAATACACACTGCTGGTGGTAATGAAATCATCTGCCATGGCTTCTTTGGTACATCATGACATTCTGAATGCCAGAGACAGATTTGAAATGTTTTGGGTTAATTAAAAATGTTATTAAAATTATGTTAAAAAATATCTTTTGGAGAAGAATTGAATAAGGAATATTGGATTTCTGAATTCTTCTAGGAGCTATTTCCTGGTGACCTGGACTAGATACGTAAAAACCAGCAAAGATTTTCATATGGGGACTCACAACTTGAGGAACCCAGCATATAGAAAAGCTGCTCAGAGTCAGCATTTAGTGATTTAATTACTGATTTACTACTACAGAGTAAAGTTGGTATCTACGGACAGTGTCATGAATCCTACTTTGCTGCAGCTTCTAACTGATCATAAAAATATTGTAATTCAAAGCAAATCACTTCAGTTTTCTTCTCCAACTCTTATCTTAGTTTCCATTTATGACTGTGCTAAATTACAGTAAAAAGTAAAACCATTTGCAGTAGATTATATCCATCATATCCTTTCACTCTTCCCATTTCTGTATGTGTTCTATAGAAATTGAATAATTCTTTCAAGCAATATATACACCTTGGTCCTTTGTGCATCACAAGGAACTTCACCAATGAGGGCATTGCCCCTAACATCTGAGGGCAAGAAAAAAGAAAAAATCACGTGGACATTTTCAAGTGTGACCTTTCTAACTAGTAAATACAGATTTTTAACCTAGAGCAGTCCTTGGCATCTTCCCTGGCAATTAAGAACAGTTTTGAGCACAATGCTCTGTGTCACCTTTGCAGCAGGCTGACAACAAAAGAGAAGTCATAAAAATAAATCCTTTCCTTTTGTAAATATTATGTTAGAAAAACAGTTATGAAAGGAGTTTCAGATATTTTTGTAAAGGTCACACCCATATTACAAGAACCCATTTCCTGTAATTGTGAATGCAAAGTCTAGTCAAAATCAGGCAACCATGATCAATTTGTGATTAAAATGCTGAAAAAACCTGTAATTGTACAGTGGAAAAAAGTTAGGGGTTAGGAAAAATGGAGACACAAACATCACAAGTGAGATTCTCATCTGAAGAAATTCCATGTAACTGCATTGACTTCACTGGATGCTTTATGGACTGAAAACCTGACTGTATTTACAATGCATTTGAAACAGATGGAAGATTACAAGGAAATTGCAGCCTTAGGAACTTCAGTAGATACTTAAATGACTATAAGGAGAATATTCAAGGACATATCCATTAAATGGGGGGAAAGCGTAAAGTTTAGTGAAGAAATAGCAAATAAATAACTAAAACTGTATCAGATTCAACTATTGTAATCTTAAACATCTACAGAGCCTTTCATTTTGGGGGGTTTGAAGCTTCACATTCTTTTCAAAAAGCATTATGATTCCTCTGCTTTATACAGACTCAAATTCCATATGTGTAATAAAATACTAAGTTCCAATTTTCGACATTCAAATGCAAACTAGAGTGATGTTTGTAAAAAACAAAATTATTCCGTTATTTTCATTTAACTGTCATCTTGTCATGTATTGAGACATCCATCTAAATCATTGCTGAAGTAGGAATACAGATGTAATATCAGAGGTGCTTTGAATGCACACTAGAAATATTTCTTTTTCATTCTTCAGTGTCTCCAACTATTGAGATTACTGGTAGAGGTTGAAAGGAAGGAGTACAATTTATCCAGGGCAAGAAAATTTTTACAGAGGAATTTCTCAGATAAATCTCAAAGCATGACAATCCCAAGATGTTGCATTCAGTATGAGTAAAGGTTTAGTTGGAAGTATTTTTCTCTTCCAACCCCTTAGCTAGATTCTACCACATCCATGTGAACAAGAAACAGCAATGAAAGGATAAAGAGCAAATGAAAACATTTTGTTTCTTTCTGTCTTGCACATGACTGTACAGTTTACAGCAAAACATCTCCCCATATGTTTCACAGCAGAAGGAAGTAATCCTTCAATTTTCTTCTTGCAAAATGTTATTCCTGAATTTTGTATGTGACAAGGTTCTGTGGCTGCAGAAGGGCCCTTCAACATTCCCACGCTCGGGCACAGAGCAGCCCAGCTCTCCTGCTGCTGTCATTTACAGATTCATATCTTAGAGTAAGTTGGTTTTAATTAGTGTACCCAGCCTATAAATCTGTCACTGTTGTCAGAAATGCACATTTCACTTCCCAATTCCAGCAAATTACAGGAATATTTCTGTGAAAACCTCATCCTCAGCAATTGTTGTGACATCTCAGTTTCCCAGCTCTGGCTTTTCCCCGAGCCCAGCAGGGTCACTCCCAGCTGCTCTAACAGCTGAGGGAAGCCCTGGTGCTGCTTTGTGCCTGCCAGGGAAAAGGCAGCTGGAGTTGGTCAGTTGAGGAAAGAAACACTTGTTATCTAAACTACTGTAGCTTTTGTTAAATGAAAATTCAACTGTAAACCAGAACAAAACTGGGGTCAACACGGGACCAAATCAATTTTCCACTGCACAGACATAGCAAGGGACAGTCACTTCACTGGTAAGACAATATTATGACAGGAAGGGAAATACCAATATGAAAGAGAGTTTAAAAAGCAATCCAGAGATGATTTTATTCAAATAGCAACAAGATTATCCTGACAGGACTACAAGTAGGACTTTAATGTTATCTTAATTGCTTCATTCTTACTCTCTTTCACAGAGATCAGCAAAAATAATTTTTCTCTGATTTTGCACCACTGTAAATCAGACAACCCATTTTCATAAAGATTTACAGCATGTGGTGCCAGGTCTGCATACACAGTGCAAGCTGTTCCCTGTTTAATGAAATATCATAGTTATTTTTCATTTTTATAAAGACTGGAAATAATGAAAGCCAGAGGTTAGCCATGAATTCAACTGAATAATTTAGCATCACATCAAAAATATACTGGATAAAATTATTTGTGCTGATGTAGGTAAAAACATGCATTTTGCAAGCTGTTAACTTAGTACCATTTTTTTGGACTACTTGATTCCCTGGTAAACATGAAGTGAATTCTATTTCTCTGCCACGAATTTCCAGGCCCCAGCCACAGGGTTTTCCTTTGTGGAGGGACATAGACCCATGCCAAACCTTCAAGTAAATGCAAGCACTGAAGTGGAAGAGCTGAAAGGAAAACCTTTCCTCCAAGACACCCTGCATATTTTTGAATCCTTAAGTTATTGAATTCCGCCTCTATTCATTAAGAGAGAGAGCAGGCAATTCCCAACACAAACAGCTCACTGAGGTGCCCAGGGAGAAAACTCCTCCATTATCACCATGGGAGCAATTTGAGGGAGGTTATACAAAAATTTGTACTTCCATACAAAGCATAGCAAGATGTGAGGGTGGAAGCAATTTACTCATTCTTACAAAAAGCAGAAAATACTTGCTTCCCAAGGACCTGCCACCTCTGTGGCCTCACACATAGTGAAACCAGAGCCAGGAAAAGGGTGGAAATCTTCTTACTCTGTAATTTAACTGGTGCAGATGCACAGCCACTATATGAATAAAGGTCAACTAAAAGGACAAACTGAAGCCTTACTTTTTATTTTAAAATTGCTGTAGGAGAGGAACATTGAAGTTGGAGAAGGGCAGTAGAAAGCAAGGGAGTGCATTATGGTTTTCCAATATCTGACATGTCCCCTTTTATTATTTCATGGAATAAATATCAGAGAAACATGATTTCAAAAGGTTAGCACTGGCCTAATCAAGCATGTTCTTTCCCATTTCCAGAGGGAGTCTGCAGAAATTCATTTTGCAAAGACTTCTGTACTTTTAGGTCATGGCTTCATCCTAAGAATTTTGCTAGATAACAGGTTCTGTGAGGTTTTTTTTTTCCTTTTTACTATATGCATTTAATGTTATACTACCTATTTGGCTTATCTAGGCTTGTTTAAAAGAGCTCAAGTTTGTCACTTTTTCTCCTTTTTTTTGTACCAGAATAGCAAATAAACAAAGTGAAAGTAATGAGAACAGGGTTTATAGCAATCATTGCAGAGTCACCTGGGTTTGATCCTTTACATTTTCAAAAAATAGAGTGTCATGTCTAATGAAAATAACTCAATATGTGATTACAGTGAAATAACCTAAATATGGAAGATGACTAGTTTTGCACAGAGCCATTCCTGGGCTGGAGCTCACTCACCATCTGGGTTTTCTTTCACAGATTGTTCAAACAATTGGGGTGGCTCAGTGTGAGCTCCTGATCAACCAGGACAAACAGGTGAAAAATGTTTTCAACGGCTGAAATGAACCAACAAGAAATGAACCAACAAGACTGTGACCAGGCAATAAAATCCTGAGAATATCCACATGAATCAGCAGGGATTTTGGGGTGGTCGTTTGATGGAAAGTTTATTAACAAGATGCCTTCCTTCTAGATAGACTTTCATTTCCACAGTAACAAAAATGTTTTGCATTACCATGTTTATCATGAATATTTCAATGAGGAAGGGTAAAATTGTGGGTCTACAAAATGGCAATATGGAGCTGCTTTGCTATTAGGGTAAGTAACAGCTATTCTGAAGCTTTTGGGGCCAAAAAGAATCCAAATGTAAGAAGCAGAGTACTGATGCCTCAAAGAATAAAGGGAGAATAAAAAGTGTTTTCAAAAAGAATCTATTTGTTTTGTATGTTCAAATATTTCTTGAATACAAGTCATTGACTCTTTAACCCACACTGGGCCATGTAGTTCTGTACATCAGTGTAATCAGCATTATCCTAAAGTACTTCACCTTTATGGGATTTGTAGGCAAGTTTTGTTTCCTGTCAGAATTTCACCCAGAAAAACAATATTGAAAAATGTGTTTGACCTAATATATTGTGTAGCAAGGAGGATGGATTAGCTGAGTATCATTGCCCTCATGCCCCTTGCCATGACTGCAGGTAAATGCTTTGCCATTTTTTAAATTTAGATTTTTTTCACAGTTTGTATAAGCAGTGTCCTTCTGCTTTATTGATGCAATTAGTCATCTCTAAACTGGTGTAAGTAAATAGTTTCTTGAAGAGCCCAAGAAGACTTCATTTTCCATTGGAAAATGACTTTAAATGAGCCATGGAGCACATCTTTCACCTCAAGGAACACCTGAGTTCACATGGAGAGCTCTTGAGTCTCTCCTTTCAGTGAAACCTCTTCAAGCAGTTGTCATGAATGATGGGAGAGCAATCAGGAAAATTAAAGACTTTCCAAAGACAGGAAAAGCAATTGCTGTGAAGGTACTCCAGTTAATACCAGTGAAAGCAACTGGCTTTCTGCTGTGGGGGAACTTTCATCTGCCAACAACTTACATCTGAAACACCAACACAAAGTTTTGGTGACAGCATTAGGAAAAAAAATGGGGTCCTGTTCCAGCTCTCCCCATGAGAAAGTTTAGAACACAGTGACTTGTCCTGTACAGGTCACCTCATTGGCCAAGAAAAAGAAATAAATGATGCAACCCAACCCCAAACCATGATTTTACTGCAAAACTATCAAAATGCACTTGGAAGGTAGAAAGCCTTGGTGCATTTTCAGAAACAAAAACCATTTTTCAGCCTTAGAGAAGGCTATTCACCAGGTATCAGAAATAAAAAGCATTAAGAGAGCATCAGTGAGCTGGTGAATTAACCCAGTGAAAGGGCAAGACTCAGGAAATCCAGCAGGGATACACACAGGCACTTTAAGAAAGGAAAAGTCAAGGTAACCTTCCTCTCCTAGTACTGGTAGTTCCTTATAACTCACATAATTCATCTCTTGAAATAAAATACCATAAAGATATAAGATATATGAAGGATACCAACCAAATAAGCTGGATAGATATTTGGAAAATAAAGAAAAATCTCTGTATATAGACTGTCCATCCCCACTACATCTCATATTCCACTGGAGCTTTATTTACCAATGTTCCCTTTGTTTCATATCACTCTGCTTTTTACTACCAAAACAAACACTGGGCTATGGGGAATACCTCACCTTCCTCCAGTTGCACTCTGACTGTGGAGAATTATCTATCCAATAAATTAGTTCATTCACTCTGAACCACATCTGCTCCCATAAGGCCATCACAGGTGAGCTTCTCTTGATTCATGGGCATTTTGGGGAACTTAAATGGATATAAAAGCAAAGCATTTAGGTTCCAGTGAGTTATATTATTTCTTGGAGCAGACAGCTAGGTCTAATTATTAATCTTGAAAACAATTCTGCTGATAATGGCTATGCTTCCTGAAATAAGCCCTGTACATGGGGTTTAACCAGTTCCAAAATGAATCCCAGATAGCCAGGTTTTGGTAAGTCAGATGGATCTGTGACACAAAGGAAGAGTCGAAAATTTTCAAGCAACTCCAAAAAGAAAGAAACTTAAAAACAGTGCTTTATCTTCCTCTTTAAATAAGAATTGAAGCTTGCTGATTCATATTTTTTTAGATTTCCAATAAATAAAATTTTATTGTAATAGCTAAGACTTATATACCTTACTGCCCCATAGGATTATATCAAAAGTTTTTTAAAAGCACAGTGGTCACATTTTGTCTGATTAACAGCTTTTTACAGCACCAGCCTAATTCATTTTCTTTCCAGGATCAGTTACCCATATTGAATTCACTCTACCACAGCTATAGGTTTAAACCTGTACACAAGTTATTGTGAGCCATCCAGAGAATATGCTAGAATCCAATTTACTTGACATCTTCTTAAGTATCTGCTAAATTAAAATATGTAGTGGTAATATTTTAGCTAAGTAAAATTTGATGTGTTTATATTACTATAGCTGTGCAATCAAAACGTGTAAGTTGTCTGAACAGCTTATGGAAACTTTCAAGAATCAATGCTATGCAATAATTGCTCCCAGGAACAAATTTTCATTCCAGGTATTTAGTATGCAACACCCCTAAGTATTTTGCATAATTATATGACTTTAAAATGTCATTTTCATACATATTGTCTACCCCAACCTATAAGAAAAATTGCTTAGAACAAGGATTTAGGGTGGTTTGGGATAAGTTTAATTCTCTGTTCATATCTCTTCTCTAGTACAAGTATTGCACAGGAAAATCCTGCAATATCAAACCACTTACAGCTCACACATCGACAAAAGTTACAAAAATTTACAGCTTTTGCCATTAGGAGCTTTTAAAATAACACTATCTAATCTTATTAATCCTGTAAACAGAACTATGGCCAAGAATTCAGCATTAAATCCAAAATCAGTAGCAATTTAGGATTTAATAGCAGCTGAATTAAGCCAAACAGGCTGTTTGCTTATAGTATGTATTGCACGTGAGCATAAATGTCATACACTATATAGAAAGATAAGCAGAATTGAATATAAATAAAAATGCCTTAAGATATCATCTCCTTATCTGAAAACATTTGGCCTCAGCTGAATGCTAAAACACTTCTCACTTGTGCTGAGGATGAGAAGCCAGAAAACCATTAACTAAGTCATTTCCATACATCTCCACTTAGCAAGTAAAAACGAAGGTAACAAACAACCTCCTCCTCCACCCCCTTTCACCAAATGGTGAGTATAGAACATTAGGAGAATAAAAGAAATAAAAAGCCAATTTAATTTTCTACTGTGTGCTTGTAACTGTGCTTTTCCTTGATGAGCCAGAAATCTTGGACCAGCACCTCTGTGAACCTGCTTGAGCAGCACTGGACCAGAGAGAGAAACCCAACAGCCAGAGACAAGCTGGGGAGGGCAAACACACAGATGGGAAGGGAATTTTTTAAGAGGAAAGCTGAGCAGAGTTCAAGAGAGCCATTCCAGCTTTCCATGGCAACAGAGATTTGTAGGATAAATTTAAGTATCAGAGGAAGATAAGAGATTGAAGACTCTTGATCTCATCAAGAAGACAGGCATTTTGGTTCCCCAGGTAGTCTGGGTGCTAAACAAGAAGAGGTGCAAACCTGACTCACCTGCCTTAGGAAAGCAAAGTGACAAAACCCTTGTAACTCACCCAAAGCACATTAAATTCCTCTTGGAGGAAGTGTTTGACAATGCTCAGTGTGCTCCTCTGCTCTGAGGTACAATCAGCACATCTGAAGAAGGGACTGTACTCAAGGGAAGTTCCATTTATGCTTATCCTTTATATTCTCCTCTTCAGGCACCATCTTCAGCCTCTGGGCAAAACTGCAGCTGCTCTTGTGTTATGCTAATAGATGTTACAGGCTTTCTCAGAGTGAGGGATCAGCCTATCAATCTAGAAATTAACTTCCTTTTCCACTGTACATTTAAGAGCAGCAGGTCAGAAGCAAGTTCAGTTTCAAAATTTCTGATATGTGATCTAAATCCATACTTACATATCACCCTAGCTGAAGAGGAGAGGGTGACTAACTGCTTATCCTAGAATTAATCCTGCTGATAAGAAGGCAGCACAAAATACACCAACAATGAACAATATTTCACTGGCACTCACTGCAGAGCCTTTGAACAATCACAGAACAAATCACATCTGTGTTAAAGCAAGGGCTCCAGTGCTCAGAGCTACTGCATCCTCAGCACAAGGAACTCAGGAAGGCTGTGGAGTTCAGCTGCAGGCAGATCCAACAGTTCCCCCATCCCAACCCAGATAAGGACAGAAGCATTGACTGCACTCGGTGATGGAGGGTGAGGTAATGGAACAGAAATGGGCAGACTAAAAACTCTAATGCACCTACTTTTCTGACTACCCACACTGTTCCACACATTTGATGAAATCTACATTTTCTTTTTGGCATTCTGTTTAAGGATGCACCAACTTCTTTAGTTGCAAGAATATCACACATCAAGAGATTTCCCAAGCATTATTCCCATACGCAAATAATACTCCAGGCAGAAAAGCTTAACCAACGTATATTCAAATTACTGAGACTTTCCATGGGCAGTAAAACTACTTCTTCTGTGAAATAGCTTAGCTTGTTACTTTTCCTTAGTTATGCAGAGGCAAAATATCTTTAAGCATGGCTCTGATTTACAGTCCACATCAGAGGGAAAACATAACATCAAGAAAGGAGATGTTCAAAATACGATTTATCTCCTTACAAGGCAGAGTAATTCTTTCTAGAAATTATTATAGATTTAACAGTCATACCACACACTGTAAATGCTGCAGTGCTACAGTAAACTGAGTATCTCATTTCCAGCTATTATAAAAACATGTTTGTACAATGTGAAGAAGACTGAAGACCTCTTCCTGAACCTGCACAATATCTTTGAAGAGAGAAACATCATAAACCTAGTACTGAACACAAGTAACAAAATCTATTATATGGATTGATGATTTTAAGCCCAGAAATTTTTACTAGTTGCATTTGACAACACAAAGCATGCAGCATTTCCCTGGATAGGTACAACACCAAAAAAATAAATTACTTCCATGGATTTCTGTGAAAATATGAAATTATACTTTTGAGTTTTTCTAACCTAGGCATGAAACAAAAAAGACTTATAGCTAATCTTGGTATATGCAACAACAGTTAGATTTTTCGAATATCTATTGTGCAATTAAATTGCAAATGCTATCACATCTAAGTTCAACGGGAGCTCAGCGTGCTCAAAAGTTTTCAGGTGTGGGTTTGCTGAAGCAGAAAGGAGCATCTGCACAAATGTGAGGGTTCATCCATGCCCGTTTTATTTTTGCTACTCTGTGTGTCCTCAGAAAAGACTTTCATGCTCAGTTAACTGAAATAGTTTCTATACAAACACAAAGTGGGAGTTCTTGATCATTTTCATTAACAGAACAAAGGGATTTAGATACCAATCCTTTGGATTCCTTTGAAAAAAAACCCTTTTGTGTGGGATGACTAACAAACAAAACACCTGTTCTTACAAGTTGTTAAAAGCTTTCAGTTCCGCACATAAACGATGAGCATTGTTACATTTCGGGGACCTTATGTAACAAAGCTTGTTAAGGAAGTCGCAATTGCAGATCCGAATTCAGTGTGAGGGCACAAGGGAACGTGCTTCCCCTTAAACTGTTCATCTCCATTTGTCTCTGTGTCCCCAGTGCCATACTCTGGAACAGCAAAACTAAGTTTACAAAGAATGCTTTTCTTTTGTAGGTCCTTTAGAAATAACCTATGATGCCCAAAATTCAGTATTTTCATTCTGAAAATACTGACTGAGCAGCATCCCAGCCAATTCCATCTGAGAGCTGATCTTCACAGCAGGTGTATTGTTTCATTATTATTAAACATGCCATTAACTAACTTAGGATTGATCTTCATAACAACTTATTGTGACATAATACCAGAAAGGAAAAGATAAAAGCTATAAAAGCTATAATCTGATTACTTGCAATATAGTGCAACTGATATATATATATATGTATGTATTATATATCAATATTTATATTCCACAAGAACTCCTGAAATACAGCTGAAATGTGGAAAAACAGGGGAAGATGTCAGTGCACAGCTCTCACTAGGCAGTTCTGACCTGCCTCTCAATGACTCCTAATTCTCTGTGTATAAGAATGTGACATCAAGTTTGTTAGATGATAACTTCATGATCATTAACAGATAATTTAAAAAACCCAAATAATTAAGCTGTACCAAATATCCACTTTTTCTGCAAGGAAGGCAGTCTTCTGGAGCAAGTAGGGATTGTTCAGATACAGCTCATATTAGGGAGAAAATTGCCAATTTTTCCAATCCCTACTAAATAAGACAGTCTTCCTGCACAGTATGTATTGAAAATTGGGAAAGAAAAGAAAACTGAGATCTACAATCTTTGCTATACTGCTTGACATGCTCCTTTCCTCAGAAAGTGGAACTGTTTGCCCAGGTGAAGCTCTTGAGAAGCTGGATACCTGGGTGATGCCATGGGACCTGCCTTTCCTCCTGAGGTGATGGATACCTGAGTGATCCAATGGAACCTGCCTTTCCTCCTGAGGAGATGGATACCTGGGTGATCCCATGGGACCTGCCTTTCCTCCTGAGGAGATGGATACCTGGGTGATCCCATGGGACCTGCCTTTCCTCCTGAGGAGATGGATACCTGGGTGATGCCATGGGACCTGCCATTCCTTCTGAGGAGATGGATACCTGGGTGATCCCATGGGATCTGGCATTCCTCCTGGTGGACAGGCAGCTGTTCCACATGTCCAGAGTCTGTCAGTCCATCAGAAACCCCAGGGAGAGGAGCAGAAACACACTCATGTAGAGAAAGCTCCCTGCTGCTCCTGCTTCCCTATGGGTTGATCAGATCAGGTCTCAGGGCACTCAGGACAAAAGTGTCTCCAAAAAGCACACACAGACCAAATGACCATGTTTGTGTTACCAACCACGTGCTGCAGAGAGTGGGCCAACATCCCACAGCAGGGATCTTCTGTGCTCAGCCTGCCTGGCACAAAAATCACTGGCAAGGAATTCAGAATCCCTGAGCCACTCAAAGGATCTTGGATAACCAGAGTGGAGGAGAGGAGCAAAATTCCACCCACTGGAAGGGAACAGTTCCCCTGTGTAGGCCTGGACAAGAAGGGCAGAAGGTAAAAAGCACCACAAGGAGGAGTCAGGTGAGCTCTGACCCCCTACCAGGGGTCCCACAAGTTAGGATTTCAGCTGGAACACTGCCTCTAAAAGCCATTTCTGGTGACAGCTCAGCTACTTCCAACACATCTTATCCCCGTTCTGCTGTCCAGAGCTGGCACAGAGCCAGACAAGCATTCAGCATGTTGGAAATAGATGAACAGTGCAAAACAACTTAACCCCCTCATGGGTATCAGAAGATATTTCCTTTTACTGTTTGTGGATTATTATCAGTAAAAATTTGGACAATCCTCAATAAAAGTATTAAACATGAAATTTTTTATCTAATTCTAAATGAAACATTTTCATTTGAAAACACAAACAGGAAGTCCTGTCATTTGAATTCATGCTCTTTTTCAGCAAATATAGAAAAGCTCAGAGCAGAAGTAATGCAATGTGACAGGTGACCGGACACAAATCACAAGCAGTTAAGAAATGCCATTTACAAAGCCCATTTCTTCAAGTTAATCACCCTTATTAATAAACAAATACTAAGAATAACATGATTTAAAATAAAATTAGTGAGAGCCAATAAAAGTTTAACTCACTCAATTACAGCAATAATTGTCCATTACTCTCCATAATGTAGCTTAGCCAGCACTAATGTCTGTCATTTCAGACTGCATTTGTAAAATGACTGGATCATAAAATGGGATTTTCACAAAAGCTACATTTCAACAGCTCTCAGTTTCCAAGATATAACAGGTTTCCTTTGTAATAAGGAGTAAGCCTTAGAGTGAGACAGAATAATGCATATCCTTGTAAATCTTTCCTCCTGGAAGATTTACTTACCCCCAACAATAGATGCAATAGTTTAGCACAAATCATCTCACAATGCCCCACCTCATGAAATGTCTCAAACATCCATACAGAAATAGTTTCTAATCTCTTTCAAGTGATAACTCTGGTCTAAAAGTGGGGTTTTTACTAAAAGAGATTTTTTTTAGTACATATGGATGATGATATGTTGCAATTGATGTCCATAACACAGGATATAACTAAAATACAGGATATAACTTGACTGAAATGCTCATGTAGAGAAATTATCTTAGTGTCTCAACTGATAACACAATCTAATTGTGGAATAAAAATGAAAGATGAAAAAACTGTTAATTCTATTAACATCTGATAAAAAATTCAAGCTTGTAAAATAAATTATGTTTTACATACTAAATTTGACACTATATGTGTAGTATTATTTACACCAGAAGACTTCTGCAGTTTCATCCCCCTCCAGAAGATTAAGAAGCACAGTTTCCTTGTAATTTTTTTCCCAACCAATCTCATTAAGGAGTTCAATTTATTACTATACAGTCACTCCGTAGAAACAAGACATACTAACATGTTCCTGCTCTCTATGTAAATATCAAACAGCTTGTGGTGATCAGTGACAACATCCCATTTGTGTTTTCTATGAAAAATTGTTATTTCTTACAACCTCACCTAAATCCCTGAGAAAGAACAGCTTTTATAAACTATTCATGAGCAAAATTCAACACAAAGCACAGAATTAGGTATAAATAAATGTAACATAATTAAAGTAATATACAGATGCTTGGGGCTATAGCAGAAATTAGCATATATGGAAAAGTATGGCCTCTCCATAAAGAAGGATTCAAACAGTGGTTTCTAGTTCATTACAACCAGAAGAACATTGCCTATAATTTACCCATCACCCAAATTAAGCACTGGAACAGCAACACTCATCTGGATGAAAGTTTTGAAGCCTTGCATTGAAGGTAAGCAGGGATAAAGCATTTTGTTGCTTTGTTTTGTTCAGAATCCAGGTCATGTTCTGAGCTCTGTGTGTATTCCCTCTCCAACCCAGTTCACAATTCCTCTTCACATCCCCGTTCCCTTTCTGCAGTCCTCCTGCCTTCCAAGTTTCTCTCTGGATTACACCTCAGACTTGCCAAGGCCATTTAAAGTTAATGAAAGTGGACTGGCTGAAATTTTCTTCAGGCTACAATTCTTCCACAGCGATTTCAAGCTTGTCTTTCATGTCAGTAATACTCTGTGTACCCACAGAAATTTAACTTAGCTTTACTACACTTGCACACAGGCAGACTGATGAAATACTACAGAAAGGAGTAGCAAATTTCATAACGCATCATGCAGATAAAGCATACAGAGATTACAGGGATGTTCTTCTCTTTAGACTTCATCAATTTCCAGAATGATATTTCAAGCAGTTTTTCAGAAGCAAAATCTCAGAACAGGAAAGGCCTGATCCAAAAATCTCAAATGATTCTACAGCTGGTCAGCATCCATGGCTGTAAAACCTGCACTCATGATGAAAAGAGAGCAAATACCCAACTTACTATCTGTGACAAATTATAGAAGCTTTTCCCACAACATTTTAACTTAAACAACCTCTTTATTTCTAGATCTACAAAGGATCCCAGCAGAGTCATTAGCATGTGAGGAGTATGTTTCTCCAAAACACAGAGGTCTTTTCCTTATGATCAGTGTATCACATTCATCACCATTAACAGTCTCAGAGGTGTTCAACTATTCACACCTGACTCAAGAAAAAATTGATACAAAAACCAGGTACTGTCTCCAGGAGGTGGTGAGGGAGGATTATACCTGAACTGGCATATGGTCATAACTTCCAAACATAACCCAACCACATTCTAGGGTTTCATGAATAGCAAACTGCATATGATGCTTCACTTATGAAATGAAATTGCACATTATCTCTCTTCTTTTTTTTCAGTTTTTTACCAAACTTGCAAAGTGGTAAACAAAAAGCCAAACCCCACAAAACTGAACACTTTCTCTTCATCTATGCAGATCTGGTATGCTCTCTATTCCATACAAGACAAATCTCAGATTAGAAAATTCTGACATTCCAAATTTATATTTAAAGCCTTGCAGTACCTGTGTGCTCAGCTGTTTGATACCCAGGAATAGAAAACACTCATTTTTGCTAAAAGAAAGCAAGTTTCCATTACCTTGGAGTAAAAAGGGTGCAAATCTCTTTCTTTTCACTTTAAAAAAGGCGAATCCCTAATTTCCAGATCTGTGAAAGACTCCTTTAAAAAATCTGCTGGCATAATGCTTTCCTGGATGAAGAGCCTGATGTTTTGTGGAAGGCATTTTCTTCTGTCATTAAAAGATTGTGACAGAAATCACTTTTGGGCTTTTTAGAAATAATTAAGAGAAAATTAAATTCCTCCTGTTTTAAATGAGTTGTTTTAATTAGAAGTGGAAGAAAGACATAGCTCCCAAGTGACCCACAGTGCATTTGAGACAAACAAAAATGTCATTTTCAGCAAGAAAAGCCTGTTTGTGGGTGTTGAACCCCATGTGTGCTGAGCCACACTGATTATTTCTGTAGTGCTCATAGCTAATTTACAGACTTTCCATAATCATAGCATTACAGTGTTTCAGTGATTCCTAAACATAGAGGAGTTTATCCCAACACGTCTGTCTGTAATTATCCTGTTGAAGGAAAGCAAAGCAAACAGAGTAATCACATCTTAGGAAAGTGATTCCTGGAAAATTACCATATAAACCTTTCCTGTCCTCTCCTTGAAATGTTTCCAATTTTTGCTGCTTAACACATTTTTTAAAACCTCTACTCATTAGAATAGAGTTTAAAGCCATTTGAGTTTTTGGGGGAAGCTCATTGCATAGGAGGTGGTTTAGCTGAGGAACAGCTCAAATGAGACCCCTAACCCCACAATCAAATTTTGTGATTGCTTTTGCTTGACCAAGAACTGCCACATGCTGTTATCTGTTCCTTGTAGGTTAAGATAAAATGCCTGACTGGAATTGCTAAATTTTTAGCAAACAGGAAACATTCATTTTTAGATTAGAAGAGCAGCACTGATTAGATGGCAGTGATTACAGAGTGGCTCAGGCAGAGATGCGCAGCTTGTCTCACATCCATGGAGGACTGTCTCCTCTCAGAATTTATTGCACCAGCCTGTCTGGATGAGCCAGGCTGTCTAATGGATCAAGGGAAAGACAAAACAGGCTCACAATTAAAGCTGAGCAAGTCCTGTATCACTCCTAGCACTGCTCACGAAGCAGGTGTATAAATTCAGAATGCATTTCTGCATTTCACAATGCAATGGCCAAGCTGCACGAGGCAGTGCCTGGACTGCAGAGCAGGAACCAGGGGGAGCCCAGAGTGCAGCAGGACTGACGGACTGACCGCAGCAGGACTGACGGACTGACCGCGGCGGGACTGACGGACTGACCGCGGCGGCGACAGCAGGAATGAACTGCAGAGGACACTGACATGTACACGGGGAATGTACAGGCACTTGGTACTAGCTAGAGGGAGAAATAGAAGGAAAATTGGTACAGCAGCAGGCATGACAGATCTGACCAAAGCAGGGACTGACGGACTGACCGCAGCAGGACTGACGGACTGACCGCGGCGGGACTGACGGACTGACCGCAGCAGGACTGACAGACTGACCACAGCAGGACTGATGGACTGACCACAGCGGGACTGACGGACTGACCACGGCAGGACTGACGGACTGACCACGGCAGGACTGACGGACTGACCGCAGCAGGACAGACGGACTGACCAGAGTGGGACTGACGGACTGACCGCGGTGGGACTGACGGACTGACCGCAGCGGGACCGACGGACTGACCACAGCAGGACTGACCGCGGCAGGACTGACGGACTGACCGCAGCGGGACTGACGGACTGACCACAGCAGGACTGACGGACTGACCACAGCAGGACTGACGGACTGACCACAGCAGGACTGACGGACTGACCGCGGCGGGACTGACAGACTGACCACAGCAGGACTGACCGCGGCAGGACTGACGGACTGACCGCGGCGGGACTGACGGACTGACCACGGCAGGACTGACGGACTGACCACAGGGCCAGCCCCTTCCTGCTCCTCACCGCAGGGCTCTGGGCAGCAGCAGCCTCAGCGAAACTCCAGCGACAATTCTGACAACTATACCCCAGTCTTTATTATTTTTAATTATAAGATAAACATGTTGGCAGATCTAAACCACAGACTGAAGAACCCGACTTTCAGTTTTACAGGATGTAAATAGGAGTTAGCAAGGTTGGAGAGGTTTTGACATGTGGAAAAACTGTCATAAAATCCTCAGTTTCTCTCTTAGGGTCTCGGGGTATTCAACCGTGTTGTTTTCTAATTGTCCACCAGCAAAAACTGCCTCCTCATAGATTCTGTATTTACATGCAGAATCCCTCTTTGCATTCACTGCATTCTTTGTGAAAAATACCTAATGACAGTTGATGTAGGAAGTGTCCTTCTATAGCTTTAGACCCTTCATTGATAGTCCTAATGAAATGCCTCTGCAAACATTTTTTATGACCGCACTAATTAATCTGGCAAAGTCTGTAAAACAGTCTAAAAATTGATCTCTCCAATTTTCAGAAAACACCTACAGATTTATTTATGCTTTTACAAAATACTACATTAATGCAAACAGTGCAGAATTAATGCGATATTAGTTTAACCTAGCATTGCTTCAATCAATAAATAAAATTAGAATAATTTTCTCTCTCATGACTAAATGCTGAATTTAGCAGTTTTTCCAGATACACAGCCAGATGAGACCAGAAAATTAATTTCATTAAGAGTTCTTTATGCTGTGCTCTTCTAAAAGTGAATCTAACCTTTCCCATTGGGCCGACTTGGTTATGAATGAAATTTATCTTAGGATGCACAATACTTTAAATTGCCATCAGCATGAAGCATCACCAGGATCAGTTGCATTTGAATGAGGCCAAAGGAAAGAATTTCTGTGCCACCATTTTCAGCATGGAAAGTTTCCTCTAAAATAAGATGTTGGCTGTCACTTGGCACAGCAGGGAGACAAAACTGTCAAAGAAACCATCTATCCTTATCTATCTCCTTTGATACCTCTAACTCTTCTAATGCTTAGCATTGCTAAAGGCTTTAAATTCCTTCTCCTTTAGGGAAAAAAAAAAAAGTCTCTTACAAGAATAAAACATTATTTGGTTTAATTCATTCTACAGGAGAAAAGATCTGAAAACTGAATAATGTTCCCAAGGCCACATGCACTGCAGGACTAAAATGTCCTATGGGCTGAAGGCACACATTCTTGAAGATATCCAGGTAGGTGCCCAGTCCAGTCAAGTTAAAAGTGTTATCAGAGCCCCAATTCCTTTGGGATCCAGGCATTGGTATATTCCTAACACATCCCATATTTCCATGCAGGGCTCTGTGTTTAATAGCTGTTGGTATTGCTCTGAGAGAACTATCACAGTTACCCAGCATCAGCTACATGTGCACTTTCAGCAGAGCCAACAAAACCAGGAGCTGGCAGAGCTGGTGCAGCCCGTGGGTTACACTGCAGCAGCCAGGGGATCAAGGGTACAAAAGCCACAGATCACAGGAGAGTCCCACAGCAGGCTGCTTTTGAGGGGAGACACCCCTTCTGACAGCTGCCAAATGACAACTGCAGAGCCCTGATGTTCTCAGAAACTTCAGAAGAGGGGTGGCTATAAGCAAATTCAGATCTGTAGATTGCTTTGGAAATCCCCCCCTTATTCTTTACTGTCACCCTCTGCTGAGTGCAGCTTCACAGACCATGACAAGCCTTGGGAGTGCCAAGCAAAGCCACATGCTGTCATTTACCCACTGAGCACACACTAGATGCTTGATTAATTAATTGTAGGTGTTTTCACACTGCCCCAAAGAGCTTTCACACCAGTTTGAAATATGACAGTCAGCTGCAAGTTATGGAAGCACAAGCTGAGAATTACAGAAACCATGGGGTGACACCATTAATCAGTGTACAGAGAGGGCAAACAGCATTGCTGTGTTGGTCAGGTGTCACCACAGAGGGGAACATCCCAGTTCACCACTGCCAACCTGGGTGAAAGTCACACCAATTGCAGGGAGGGAGGGACACAAGTAAGGACAGACCACTGAGGTACCAACACCTCCCACATCCACCAAGGAAACTGAAATTATGCTCTTTTGATGTCAAGACTGAATTCATATTAAATTGTTCACTATTAAAACAAGCAGGAAAAAGCATTTCTTGCTCTTATGGGAACACAGCACAAGAGCCATTCACTGGGAGAAATGGTTCAGCAGAAGGCTGGAATTGAGCCAGAGGCAGAGCACAGTCTCTCCCCAGCAGTCACAAAGCTCTGAGTGAACAAAAGCTGGAGCCATGGCTGTATGGGCAAATCCCAATCCTTTCCTTGTGCCACAGGGCTGAAGAGTGAGAGAGCAGAAATGCAGGACTCCCTGTATTGTGCTCACTGACTACTTTGATTCAATTGTAATCATTTTGAACAGTGAAAATGCATCTTTGTCTTTGCAAGAACTATCTTGTACTAATATGAATTTCTAACCAGAACAGAAGCCTCCTGGTATGAAAGGCAGGATTCTTTCTGGACACAACTCTCTTCTAAGATTGTTATAAACACTTTAAAGCCCAAGATTGTTGTATGCAAGCGCCTCCTAAATGAGAATTAGTAGTTGCCAAGCAACCTTCAAAAGATTACCATAAATTCTATAGAAAAATAATCCCTAACATATACAAAAAGCACAGGAGTTTGTGGGGGAGTAGAAGAGTTAAAAAAAAAAAGGAAGAGAGAGAAGAGACACCAGAAACATTTAGTTTTCAAACTTACTTTAAGAATTTGCTGTCACTAAATGCAGTTCTGTATGCAAAGCACACCTCCACAGCCACCCCAGCAGCTGCATGGCAGAAATTACCTGAACAAACTTCAGTCACCTCATCTCTGCTTCTGTTACAGGAGAAATTAACAGGCTCTGAGGCTATATAGCTTTGTTAATACAGATAATTGGTATTTTCACAAGCAGGTACTCCAGGAGGTCAATATTTGATACTTAGAGGAGAACCAAATGTTGAAGTCTCAGATTTCCAGGTCCTCAAGGCCAGAGCTGCTCCCAGGCTGCAGCATGGACAACAGCAAGGGGATTCTGCTCCCTCAGCAGAAACCAGAGAATTGAAATCAGCACAGATCAGATACAGCTCGAAATCTTCATCCTTTTCCCTGGCAAGGACTGAAGAAACCAGGCAGACTATTCCCAGCTACCTAGGCCTAAAAGGCTGTGCTAGCTGCCAACACTTCTTGAGCTGTTTCTTCCTAACTTGCCAGGAAAGAAGGAAACAGTGTGATGCATCTGATTTACTGTCATGCAGGGTACAAATGTTTGCTGACTGCACAAGCTATTAAATTCACCTCTATTCATATATATTTCAAGATATTAAATTCAATTATCTTCATTGAAATAAACTGCGCATAGAGCAATTATGATTATAAACTTAAATAGACCATCTTGCAGTGGAATAAATACTCGACATTACAAGTTTTACAAAATCAATCTGCTCAATATATGTCTTTCCAACAGTTGGATGCTTAGAGCAGAGGTGTTTATCCTGCTTATTTTCCCAAACCTTCTGTGAAAAATTTAGCCTTGTTCTGGTTCATGCAAAAAGGAAAAATGTCTCAACACTGAGATCACTGCAGTCAGAGCTATGAATAGACTGCAGGGACACACATTTACAGGGAGGTACAGCCTTGGTAACTATCTAGATGGAGAAAATAGAAGAAAATTTGGTAAAACACTAAAGGCATGTAAGGCTGCAAAGCACCCAGTCCCCAGAGTCAGCACTGCCTGGAGCAGATGATCAGACACCAGACATCCAGAGGCCATTGGGAATCTGAGTTTTACTTTGATTGTTCAATCTACATATTCACAGACTGTGTCCAATGACTAAGGAACCCTTTGTGACTAACAACACTGTGTTAAATTTTGATGCTTATACCCAAATGTCTTGAGCCATCACAGTACTCTGCTTCCAAATATTACAATCCTATTCTGACACCTGCAGCAGTTTTACATTTACATCATGGAAGAAGGCTCAGTTGTGCTGACAGACATGTTCAGAGGATGGCACAAGAAAAATCAGTTCATGATGAACTTCAGAAATGCATCCCAAGCAGTTGTTCTGTCACTTCAGCATTTCTAATTATTTTTAGAAAGGGAGTATATATCAACAAGAAGTGGTGCATCATCCATAACTCCTAGTCATTGGGCTGGTTTGTCATCTTGGATTTGTGGAAACCTTTTCAGCACATGGGAATTTCAATTTAAAAGATAGCTGGGTGCAAGGTCTCTGCAAAAACTTCCTGTCACTGAGGTGTCTCACAAGGCTCCCCAGTGCTCAGCTCCCAGTGACACAGCAGTCATCTGCAGTGCCAGCACAAAAGGAAGTCCCAAATATGCTAAGTCCCTATAGCCTAAAGCTATCTTTTTTGGCTGAAAAATGCTGGATTTCTTCATGCAGTTTTTACAGCTATGTGCCTCCACAGCTTCCAAACCTCTTCACTCTTCCAACCTTGGTCTCAATTAGTTTTGAGGCATGCTCAGGAGAATTACTTAGGAACTCTAACAATTATAATAAAAGTGACTGCTTTCCTCAGGAAAGCAATGAAATGCATAAATGCTTCCTAATCATTGGGTGATATTGAGCCCACAGTACCCTACTTATAAACAGACTATATAAATGGCTTAACAGCCATCCAAAAATCACTGAAAGGAAAAGTACAACTGTACCTGAGATAGGTGTCCTAAGACAGAAAAAATGCCAAACGAAACACCTTAGTTGAGAATGTAAAATGTATCAAAATACCTGTCTTGGATTTGCAAAGACAATCCTTAACTGCTGCATATGTTGTATCAATATCAAAAAATCATGCCCAAAAAGAATTGCTTTTCTTAACATACTCATACACAGAGGCAGAGAAACACAGAATCAAAGCAGGAAAAAATCCAACACGTTTGAGATCCTCTCCAAGAGGATTTTACCCACATGAGTTGTACATGAGTGAACAATGTTTCAGTGACACGTCCTTAAACTCAGCCTCACCCCATCCAGCTCCAAGATTAAACCACTCAGTCCAGTGAACTGGGCAGCCAAAAGGGTGGCCAGAGGCTGTTCCTTGGACTGATGTCAACCTAAAATCCGTGCTTGGAAACAGAAGTCTCCAACTGCTGCTTGTACTCTTTCCAGAGAGGAGCAGAGCAGTTGTGGACAGCAGAAACAAGCACTGCCTGGATAATTTTAAGTCTAAGCAGGTGGTTTTGGACTACAGGACTGTCTCTGGTAAGGAGCCACAAGTAAGCAAAACCTTAACCATGTTGAGGAGAGTCAGTGGTAGAAAAAGAAGGGGTAGGAAAATAGGTTTTTTTAAAATTAATAAAACGTGGACTGGATCAAATGCACAGTAAATTTGATTTGTGATGGTATCTATCAACCTACTATGAAAAACTGAACACAGCAATCAAACATCAGCTCCCTAAGGATTGCTGGATCTTACTAGGCATGGTAAAGAGAATCTTTTCATTAGTAATGTAGCATTATTTTTAATTGACCCAAAAAGCCAGCTGTCAAAGTGTTTTCAGTCTGCCAAACACAGCTTTAGGTGTGTGGGAGGACACCTAAGGACTTTAATCTGCTTCTTACAAAGAAAATATTCACACTAGAAAATGAGTGAAAACTTAATCAAATAGATGAGGAACTGAGGGAATGCCTCCAGCATATTCTGATAAATTAAGAACTGCATTCTTAAAGTATTATACTGTGTCTATGATCAATTCCAATAATAGCTATATATTAAAAACAAGCAAAACAAAAAAAAAATAGAAAAAATGCCTTTGCCATACTCCATACAAAGGGGTTCAAACCAGAAATAGTTTATTGGTTCTGTAATATCTTAGCTGTGAAACTTGGATGGATTGAGGAACTGAGGGGAGGATCAAAATCCACCAACACACTCAAAGATCTAAAATTAAACTATTTTCTGCACAAACAGTTTTGGAACTGGCAGTACCCTGTGACATCAGTGGGTTTTGGCATTGCAGCATTCTATAAGCATTTACTTTTTTGAGTACAACATTTTTCAAGACATTTTTTCAAAATTATGGAGTGGATTATCTTTACTGTTCTCATTCCAAAACCACCTAGACTCCTCTTGTAAAGGGAATGGATTCCTTGGCAGTTGTATCCTCATCCAACACTCACCACATCTCCCAGGCATGTGAAGGCAGAGACTGGAAAAGCTCTGGAAGGGAAGATCCTCTGCTTTCAGGCTGATCATGAAACAAGTTCACATCCTGCACAGGAAATACCTACATGGGCACATTTTCTCACAGTTGTTGGTCTTCTGAAATTCATTCACATTTTGGAAAGAGGCCATATATCATATAGACTTGGCAATGCTGACTGGAAGCCAGAGCAGCTCCTTGCTCTGGTTCACGGCAGCGCCGTACAAACGTGCTGGCACAACAGATGGCTGGGGGAAGGTGAGGAAACAGGCATGCTTCATGTTGTATTGCTATCAAAAACAACCTTCCACCAAGCCATTGCCTCTCTATAGAACAACATACAAATAAACCCAAGAGGAAGTCATTTGAAAAATTCCCAACACCTTACAGACAAAAAGAAGCAAAAGTTGTGGATTTTTCCAGCATCAAAACACATGGCTGACTTAGTCCAGCCCCTCAAAAATGTCTACATATAATGGTAAATAGACTGTTAATCAGATATGGTTTAAATCTGCTTATTACTGATACAGACTGCTGAGTAGAAGAGAGAAAAGACATTCTGGAGGAGAACAAAGAAACTCACCCACTTCCCCAGCCTGCCTACAGGGAGGTGCAAAATGAAAGAAAATATCTACACAGCCATCAGCTCAAGCAGAAGGTTTAATATAAATTTCTTGGTTTTCAACCCAAAATTCACCGTGTTGTACTTTTATTGTCATTTTTTTTTGACTGTTCAAATGCCCTAAAGCAGACGTGAAGCAGAGGTGGGGCTCTTGGAAGCAAAGTCCACCATGTGATCTCCTTCATCCAAAAGCAACTGATTGCAGCCAATACATGCACTGGTCATAAGAAAAACTAAGAAGGAATTTCACTTGCAGATGTGATTTATATACACTAACAAAATCCTCATGACTAGAGTTCTACCTCCTACATAAACTATTTCACTACTTTAAAATATTCCTGTATTCATGGGAATATGGCACAGGATTTTTGGACTGTCAGGAAGCTTGCCCTGCCCTGCTTCAGGTGCTAGTTAAATATAATTGGACCTTTGATAGATTCAGACAGTGAAAGCATTTTTCCAGTTATCAAACTTTATGCTCTTATTTAATTATTCTGCACCCTCAAGCATAAAATGCATTATTTACATAAAACACACTTTATTCTCTGTTGATAATTTCCTCACTTTGTTGACTGACTACAGTTTTATGAAAACTTCAGGGTTTGACTTCTTATCTATTTTATGCAAAAATAGATTTAAATAACATCAAGCCATTAAGAGAAAAAACATCTCTTGAAAACCATGTGTTTGATTCCTAATGATAGAAGACCTAAAATAATCTGTACCTTCCTAACTGCAATTACCACAGCAACTGTAAGAGTAAATCAAAATCAGCTAGAGAAGCAAGAGGAATAAATATAGAGTCCCTTCATGGAAGACCTTATTAAGGAGGGAAAGGAAAAGGTGTTTGGGTTTTATCCACCTCCAGCTACTGCCATTCACAGTTCCCCAAAGAAAAAACAGTACTTTTTCCCCCTAATATTGAAAATAGACCAAACAATGTAATCCCAAAGAGTCCTTTTGGTGCACAGTTCCTGTACAGAGCCTGTAAGTCAAGTTCAGCTAATTACACATTTCATTGTCTCCAGAAAGATAAGAATTAATGCACAAAAAGAAAAAAAAAAAGTCTTGGCTACATGCTGTAATAAAAGGTATCTGAATGTCTTACTGTAATTAAAAAGTCTTGGAGACACTGAAATGCATCTATTTTGGCAAACCTCCAGTATACAACAATCAGACACTGACTTTGAAACTCCTTAATGCACAAAGGAAGAATAATGGGACTGAAAAAGTAATTACATCCAAACTCACTCAAGCATTAAATGGGAAAAAACAAAACAAACACAAAAACAAACAAAAAACCCCATGCCTTTCACCCAACTTGTATACCATTAACAAGTTCCCACAAAAATTCCCCAACGTACTGAAGAGACACACACTGTGGCTGCAGACAGGTGAAAACCAGACAATATTTCCTATGCAAATTAGCAGAAGGAGTCTTTTATGTTCCAGCCCCATTTCCCTCTCTGTGCCACTCTCAGCCTTGCCTGTCCCCATGACTGCAGCCAAGGAGAGCTGAGCCTTCCCCAGTTTCCCTGAGCCAGGTCCAGACAGGAGCCACCAGCTGCTGCTCTCCAGGATCCACAGAGGAGTTTGACACTCAACAGCAGGAAACATGCAGAGCCTTGCCTGAGTGAAAAGGAGACATTAAAACACATTCCCTCCTTTGCCACTCTATCCCCAGTTAGCAAATACTGCTCACTTCATTTGTATTTGATAGGAATATCTCTGGGCATTCACTGTCTTTATTTATTGCTTGTCTCTCCCTACCAGCAAATGCCAACTTACTTAATACTGAGAACCTGATAAAATCTCTGCAACACCTGTCATGCTGGAGCCTTTGCCAGCTTTGTCTGACAAGGAGAGTCTGATGTGACTTGATATTATACAAATCACACTTTCTGCTCTGTTACTAAAACCTGCCATGCCGGTTAGATGATTGTCCAGCCAACAAAGACCACTTGACAAGGGTAGTTCCCTGAGGATCCACATTTTCTCACCCTTCTGTGCACCAGGCTGGACAGCTCTTTACAGCAGCCACCACCACCAGAGCTGCCTGGAGAAGTCAGCACTCCCTGGAGCACAGGCTGCCCCTTTATCAGAGCCCCCAGGCTGAGAGCCCATCCTCAACACAGGTGTACAGCACACACAGCTGTCACCAACCTCTACATCTTGGAGTATTTTATCTGCAGACTCCCAAATATTCAAGAGTAAAGCCCTTTAGACTGCTTTTCTGATGAGGCCTCCAGCTAGAAATGCACCAGTTCTCAGTACCACAAGCAACCAGCAGCTCCAGGCCAGCAGCTCCAGGCCAGGCTGGAGCTCAGGGAGAGGTTTTGACTGTGCCCTCATCACCTGGAGTGTTCCATTTCCTCAAAACCAAGGAGACCATGAAATTTTATAAAATTTAGCTCTTACAAAACAAAATCCTATTTGGACATTGTCAGAAGTAGGGGGAAAGGGTTCAAATGAACAGTGGCACCACAACAGGCAATCATTGCAGCTGCTTTTTCTCTGAGATCCCTGCAATTCAAAAAATTTAATCATCAGCCATCAATGACTGTAAACTATACTCTTCAACTGATGAAGAGTTTCTGTAAGACTTTATAGTGGGTTTTTTATTAGTAACATTTCTATATTGAAGGTAGGAAATGCCAAAATAATTGTTTTATTGTAGTCAGAGTCATCAGTATGGTCACATAAAATGTCAGCTCCCATTTTCACCAGGCAATTCTGTGACAGGCCTAAACTAAAAGACATGCCATGCCAAACAAAAATACCTACTCAACATAAACAGACCAAATTACTTTGTCAGTGCTAACAAACCATTCCTGAGCATTTAATAAAGCTTTTTAAGAAAAAAGGCACCTTAGGATCAATGCCTTTCATCCAAAATTCATGGGGTCTATTAATTTACCAAGTATATATTTTTATTGGTTCTTGCACAGCTCACTTGAGGGACAGACATTTTAAAGCTAATTAAATAGAAACCACCACAGTCATTGCTCTCTGTACTCAGCTGACTATGCTGCTTCCACCACTCTTAGCTACTGAGGCATTCCCATTAACATGTTACCAAACTTTTTCAAATTACATCCAAATATACAAACTGATATGAATTAACAAATGAGCTAGGACTGCTTGATTTGATTTATCCATCTATTAAAAATACAAAAGTACTGATTTGGCTGAAGACCAGAAAAGAGTTTTCCAATATTTAAACCACATTTCCTCTGACATGACAGCTTTCTAAAATACATACAAATGTTTCATTCCAGAGCTGACACGTCACACAAGGTTTCTGCTCTATGTGCAGAAAGTCTATCTGAACTTCCAAGAAAACTCCAGCACCATTTCAGAAAGGTGAGCACACAGCACTGCCAAGCACTTCCCTAGAACAGAGTAATCAAATGGGAACTACTGAAGTTGCCTTGTTAATAGTACCTGCATAAAAGCATAAAAAACACATCTTGCATACTAAAGATAAGGAATAGTTGTTGGCCACTACATAAAGAGAACATAAAAATATATATTTGTTAAATTATAAATGAGGATAAGGGAACTTTCATTTTTAATAGACACAACTAGAATTCAAGTTTTTCACTGAAGCAACGTGTGCCAATGTATCAGCCCAGATCCAGACAGCAGGCTCACATGGTATGAGATCATTTTCCAGCTTCATTCTAGGTGATCACATGTGAATGAGCAGAGGCACTCTGGAGTAATCTTATGATTTTGTTTAGGCCACACAATAGCACTTTAAAATTGACAGAACACCCATCAAGTGTTCTTGTTCAACTACCAAGTTGAACAAGAACACCTGATAGTGTTTGGTAGTTTATTTGCATTAAAACCCTACTCTATATAAAGGTTTAATATTCAAGCACTTGACATTTCTTCAGTAGGTAACAACATCATCAACTCCAAGATACCCACCATCTCTGTAAGGAGAAATATATGCAAAACACACATAGCAATTAAAGCTGTATTGAACTCATAGCTAAAAGCACAGGAAATGTGGAATGAAAACATCATTAATTCAGCTGCTTTGCACACAGAGTTCCACATTCATTTTTTTCTTGATTAAACACATAGGTAAATACATTAGTGTTTTGTGAATAATTTCACTGAGAATTTCCCCTCAGATTATAAACAAAGGATCATTTTGCTATGGATAACAGGGCTTCACGAGCAAAATTCCCAAGGAGGAGAAATCTTGCCTTTCTGAAATCTGTCCTCACATAAACACACTAAGATCCTCAAGGCAGTCTCCTGCTTCCAGAAATTCACTGGCTCGCTCAAAGGAAAACCACAATTCCCTTAGCACATATTATAGGTGAGACAAAAGTGCTAAAGCGCTTACCAAGCAGCATCAGGCTAATTAACATCATATCAGCTCTAATTGGAAGCGATTCAGCAGTGTCAGCTCTGTAGTAGGAGTCTTTTCAGGACTCACTGATGTGAAAGGCGAATAGTGACACCAAGAAGTGTTTCATTCTCCTGCCCTGTAGAGCAATTGTTCACTGGAGAGTGGTCTGGAGTCACCAGCAAAACACAACCCAGCCACTGTGCCACAATTCCCTTCCCACTGGTGTGTTCAAACGTGCTTCTGCAAGCACACCAAACTACACAGGCTGGCTAAATCACCTCTGTGGTGCTGGGAGGGGCCAGAACGAGAACAAGATCAAAACCTCAGCTCCTTCAATCCTCAGAGGTCCTCTGTTCTTTCCAAGTTACTCCATGCAATCTGCAAGCTAAGACAAATATCACCTCAATTGCCCATTTCCTACTGGGTTATACCCACCAGAAGTTTAACTCTTTTAATAAAGATATAATTAAAACATTTGTCAGGTCATGCAAACCCTGACCTACTTCTTTGCACTGCTATGAGTAATGAGAACTTCACCAATCTGACAAACTAATTAAAGAGTCTTCATGTTGAGCATGGCTATCAAGCATGTAGCCAAAGCAAGAGAAATAAAATGAGACTGTTTAAACCAAATGAACTTCAGCATCCTCTGTGACTGCCCATAAGGAGTATTACTGCTGTCCAGCTACACAGAAAAACAACCAACTAAAACTATTCACCATGATCAATGTATTAAATCACTTAAACTACCCCTTCCTTACAAAATGTAAATTTTAGAGCATTTGTTGTAAAGGACACATGAAAGACTGAGACACCCATATAAAATCCTTCAACTTACTGTGCTGTGGAAGAAGCATGGCAACACCTGCCTGTGGCCACAGCTCTCTTCACAGAGAGCAGCAGGCACAATTTTCCCAAGGATTTTTCTTGGGGAAGGCAGTGAGAACCTCAGAGAAGAAAAGAAAACACCTCTCATCTCTATTCACTGCTCCTGTTGTTTGGCACATGTGGATTGTGTTATGGAGATTGTTTACCCAAAGTGATTTGTTAACTGGGCACAGGTGAAGGTTGTTTGGATTCCTTGACCAGTTGGCTCCACCTGTGTTGTGACTGTCTGGAGACAGCCATGGGCTTTCTTTAGTATTCTTTAGTATAGTATCTCTTTAGTATGTAATTTAGTGTAGTATTAGTGTAATATAGTATAGCTTAATAAAGCCATTGTTTGGCTTTTTGAAATCATTGGAGTCAATGCACATTATCCCCCAGCTGGAGGATTGCCTGTTCCTACACCTGCCCTCCTAAATAAGCTGTTCAGATGAAAAAGTGCTTATTTCAGGGTTTTTTTCCCCACAGATGTCAGTAAGTAGTGCTCAGTATGTAAAACAGCTTAAATCCAATCCACCATCTAAAGTCAAGCAGTGTGTTATGGCATGTTCTTAAAGTGAAGGTATCCCACATCTCACCTCTGTCATCCCACGAAAGTCATGCCTAATGTGTGACAAAAATTGTTCCAGAAGAGAGGTTCAGAAGCACTAATGGAAGTCTGAGCTATTTTACAAAAGGATTTCTTGCAAAAAAAGAGTGCAACATTATAGAAATGAGCTCCAATGACACATTTCACACTGAAGTAGAGTCTATTAACAGGATATAACATTTTCATGCATCATTTTATATTAAGGGAGGCTGTGTAGTCTGAGAAATGGCCATGTCTAGTTCCTTCTGTGATAAAAATCCTCCTTTGTGCTGTGGCAAAGAGTGATATCACCGCAGATGAAAATTTAGCTTCTCTCATACCAATTTCCCTATCAAGTGTAAAAATCCATAATTTTCCAAATTTTTTTCAGAGACAGTGAGAAACAGATGGACAAAGCCTTTTCTCCTCTCATGGTGTTCACATCCTAGTCTGCCACTGGGGCTTCAGCAGCCCTTCTGTGTCACACTCAGCCAAGGAAAATGTGTCCCACTGAGTGACACGCCTTCGAAGAGCCCCCATTTCCTTTCTTCTCCATGTCAAAGGAGCTTTAAATATCTACATTTACTGTCTTGTTCCTCATTTGATAGCTATTTTAAACCATATTTCAAGATCTAGTAGTGACTCAAAAGACTGAGCATTGAGGTAAAAATCTAGATCCAAATTCTAATGGTCTGTCTCTCAGGGTAATGCCTCCTGGACTTGGTGCCCACTGCAGTTCACTGAACCACTGGGATGGTAAAATATTTCAAGTAAAAGCTTGATGCAAAATGTGGTCAGAGTAGAAAGATTAGAAAGGAAATATGAAAAGAAAAAATAAAAGTCCATGTTAGGAGATACAAACTGTGGCAGCCAGGCTGCCCCAGGGAACACGGGTGACCCACAGCCTCTGCACCTTCCCTACACCACAGAGCACAGGCATCACCACAGTGAGCAGCTCTTCATTTTTATGCAAAACACTAACCCAGCACTGGGGAAACAATGGCAGAAAGCTGTCAGTGCCTAAAGAAAGTAGTAATAATCACACTCATGTAATTTGCTATTTTAGGAAATCCCATGCTAATTGATTAAAGTAATTAGCTGTGCTAATATTAGCAGGTTCTTCTTTTGCCTTAAAATCATGCAAGGTATGTACAAGGAGCAACACTTGCTTTAAGAGGGCCTACAATCTTACTTAAAATACTTCAGCCATGCTATAAAAACTGTCTTAGAAAAAGGCAATCACAAGCTCATTGGACAAAACATCTTTATTGATGACAATTAAACCAGGATTGTACTTGGAAATTCTGAAGATCTCAATGTGCTTCCTAGTGCCTCATGCCCTGGGCTGAGCAGTTCTCAGGAGGAGACTCGAGTTGCAAAGCAATAGTCCCAGAGGTACAATCATCTCAGAAGTTTAGCAAAGGGCCTTGCAGGTCAGACTTCAGGAAAATGCACAAAGTTGGATGAGAAAACATGGCCTGGGTATCTCCTCTGTTCCTGGTCAGTCTACCAGGATCAAGAGCAAGTGATGCTGCTTCATTTCTAGGTTGAAAAACCCAGTTCTCAACTTATGTTCCAAAATTTACTTGAACTAAAATGGAACATTAGAGGAAAAGGCCAGGAATGTAAACTTCTGCATCAGCATATATGGAATCACCTAAAAAGACCTTTGCTCTCTTAGCCAGGAAAATGAACATCACAGACCAGCAAAAAGCAGGGCCTATTACAATTAATAAAACATTTCAGACTTTAGCATGTAAAGATTAAAAGTTAACATGACAATAAGGCAACTGAAGTTCATTTATTTTTAGATTGTGCATTTATGTCACTTCAACTGTGCATAAAAAGTTCTTCCCTAATTCATATGGCTTTTTAGTAGTTTGCATAATGCAGAAACTAACAGCAGAAACTAAGCAGAGTCTATAATATGACTTCATTGCAGTTGATAGAAATGGAACAGCAAATGAAGTATCCATCCAATATCTGCTCTGAACTGGAAGATATTATGACTTACCAAATCATGTTAAATCTAATTTGCCAAAAAAAAAAGTCACTTTAAGTTAAATCTTTCCTCAAAATTACTGTCAGAAAGCCCATGTAGGCATCAAAGCAGTACTAGGATGAACCCTAAGTCCTGTTTTATTATTTAGTACAAGTTCATTAACACCTTTTGTAGTAGTGATTTCTACATATCTGAAGAGGCTTTTCATTTTTAATCTGTACATCCCTGCTGCTCAGTCCATTCTGTGGTGCTGGGACACAGCAGCTGCTATTCCATTGATTTTACCTTCATATCTTTATTTTGTCTCATTGATTGAAAAGCCATCAAAACAAGTTTGTGCCTAATTGAATCAAATATCTGGGCTGTCTTACTTATAAATGGAGTTATAAGCAGACTGTTCAGCATGTTAATATCCCAGCAAGCCAAGAACATTTTTACCTCATACTCAGGGAGTCACAGGCTCTAAGCATATTCACCAGTGATTAAAGAATTAAAGCTTATATGTCAATAACAATTAATACTTCTCAATTTTCTGACAATCTCTTGACTCTTCTCTCTAGAGTTTCAAAGCAATTTACTGATACACACAATTTAATTCTCAGTACCCTGCAAGGTCAGAAGTATCTTTGTTTTCCAGGGGGTAAAAGCAATGTATTCAGCAAAATGCAGTCATGTTCAAACTGACCCAAAGTCCAGACTGCAGACCCCAAGAACTGACAGTAATTAACTTCCAGCTATGGTTTAGGATTTGCATACTGTCCACAATGCTGGGTATCAGGACCTACACATCTGAATTCATGCAGCAAAAATCAGAAATGACCAAGGGAAACAATATAACTAATTACAAATGCACACACAGTCAAGTGACAATTTTTTAATCACAAAACTCTGAGTACTTTCCTACCTCCAACTCCATTAAGTGTTATTTCATTAGCATTCTCACTCTGGAACTTCAGAGCAAGTATAACTGCCAATGCACAATAATTAAGATGTTCCCTTGAAAACAGAATTGTGTGACTAGAAGCTGATGTGAAACTGGAAGCTTGAAACTAGGAAAAAGATTAGCTTCATCTTTTCATCACTTGTATTTTTTCCAACATAAAGGGTGCAGCTCTTTGGAGTTACTAACATCCAAAAGAACAGAAGCAGCTACAGTCTTTGATGACCCCACTGAATTTAGAAATAATACTAAGAAAATAGGAGTGCTCAGGTGACTCAAAAACATCAAACCATGTTTCCCTACCCTATGGACAGAAACAGAAGGTACCATGCAAGAATGTTTCTTACAGAGGACATGAAAATTGACTGACTTCAGTCTGCAGTGAACTATTCATCCCTGCCTGCACTAAATGCTGGGTGCCCTGCTGACACTACAGCCAAGCAGAGTCCTGAGTATGGATTTCAAGAGAAATTAAAAGGTTAATAAGATTCATATGAAGAAGATTTCTCACAATGTCAGACAACTTACAGTGTCATGGACCTCTTAAGTAAATATCTATTTAATCAGTCAACATATTTTAATCTGTAAGTTCCTTTAAAACCTGACCTTCCTGATGCCCTTAACAAAGTCCTGTGGCTGCTTCCTGAAGGACCAGCACAGATTGAAACCAAGGTTCAGGGCAGACAAACAAGGAGAAAACTAAAACTCCTGCAAGGCTTCAAGTACATCATTTGAGGCTTCTGAGTTAATATTCTACATTACTAAGTAAAAATTCTCTTTTCCTAGTAAAACTTATTTGCTCTGTAGCAAGGAAAAATATCTTAATCAAGGTAGGAGAACAGCACCTTGAAGGTCCAGGCATTTAGAATGAGTTTCACTGTTGCTTACCAAAAGAAATAGGATGTGCCAATGCCAGAAGACATCAGGTATAAAGTAATTCAGCAGGACACAGAACAATAGTGATGCCTGTGTTCATGTAGTATATAGGGCATTTAGGAAATATGGCTTAAATATAAGGAATTTAAGCCACAAAATATTATCTATCTGACCAAATAAGAGAACTGATAACTGATCTAGTTAACACCTGATTCCAGTCTCACAAATAAAACTTAATGAGCAGAGGTTGAAAAAAAAAGTGTCCCACTGAAAGGGAAATTGTGAACTAAAAAATAAAAAAATCTCTGCACATGCGTAGAGCCTGGAACTGAGCCCCAAGTCACTGGACTTTGAAGCAACCTCAATTTATTATGTAAGTAAAATACCAAGAGCTACTTCTATATTTGTGTACAGAGGCAGAGAACACGCCTGCAGTTACCCAGTGCCTGCTCTGCTCTGCATGCAGGGGAGTCAGGCTATCAATGCTGCCATCTACAGAGCGCTGCTCCAGAGCTCAGACTGCACTCTGTGGCAGATAAAGACCTTGAGGATTTGCATAATGAACTGCTTAGGAAACCAAAGAAACCAAACCTCCTCCACCTCAGTTCCTCTTTGCAGCACTTCCAAACAGAGTTATATCCATGGGAGGGGGCAGGGGGAATAGCCAGGGGATAACAATGATTTCCAATTTCTGAAACACATCTGCTCACACTGCTGTGGCTAATGTCACCTGCAGTAGTAATGCACCATTCCCTTCAGCAGTTTGCAGGGAATATAAAAATCAAGAAAGAACAGTGAAATATTTGCACATGAACAGCTGAAATAAAACTAAAAAAGCCTTTGGTATATTCAGAATTATTTTCACCTTTCTTTTGTTTCTCCATAAAAGTAAATAAAGATATGATTAAAGCAAATAATTCATTGTGATAAATGCATTCCGTCTTAAAACATGACATTTTATATTTCATCTGCCACTACGACTGTTTGATATCATGATGATCAACTTTAGAAGGTATAAGGAAATCTCTACATAGAAAAATCTAAGTGAAGAGTATGACAAAAAATATATAAATGCAAATGAAACTAGATAAAGTGATCTCTGTGGCAATATTTTGTCTTGCTCTACAACAGAGGCGATAACCTTTATAATTTGAAAGCGTGTTTTGAATTAAATTTGCTACAAAATCAGGCAACTTCCTTTGATATAGATAAATCTCACTCTTGAAACTACAATTAGAGGGAAAACTTTGCTTTTTCTTGTCTTCAGTCAGCTCTACTGTAAACAGCAGGTTTCACAGTGTAAGACTATTTTTCAGTCCCAAATACACTAAATCCCAACCAGTGTTCTCTTCTGTAATCACAAAAAGCACTCCATTTAGGAAATGAAGTCTTAATTGTTCATGCATTTCCAGTGCTAAACCCTTAACTAAATACACAGTACCAGGGTAGCTCCACAGCCCCAGAAATGTTGTTTGTTCTGGCAGAGGGAGCTGGCCCTGCTCCAACACCTTGCCAGTCCATTACAGAAATGGTAACTGAATGCAGAAAGGGCTCATTTTCTTCTGTCTGAAATTCTTGATAACGCAGATTTGGCCATTCAAGCTGTGCACATTGCCAGAGCAGGTTGTGGACCAGGAAAGAAAATGAAGCCTTTGCAACAAAACAATTTGGAAGAATTGTGCTGGGAGAGCACAGCCACAGGAGTTTGGTGCTGCCCAGGCTGTTTCCACAGCTCCTGCACCCCAACAGCACTCCTGGCTCTGTCCTCTCCCCCAGCAGCTGCACCTGCCCAGGGGATCCCTTCAAAAAACAAGGCCCTTCCTTTTCCAGTTCCTGACCCTCTTCACAGAGCTTCCCAGAGCAGTCACCCCTGCACTGCCACCATGAGGGACTTTCATATTCAAGATGTACCATGGTCATCATGATGCTTGGTCACGGGATCATGCAGGATCTGCCAAAAATTTCATCTGAGTTCTGGGCACCATGCCCACTCCTCACCCAATACTGGATTTTTTAATAGCAGCAAGTTCATATTCCCCTGCTGACTGGCATTTAAAGCAGACAATGAGCTGACAGCTAATAGTGAGCATCACTTGCAAAGGTACCTCTAGGTTTAACTGCCTACACAGCAATGCCCCTGATTTTCCACATCAATCCATTCCAAGAGCCAAGTCAGCAGGGTGCTGCAGGGAGCACATGTAGCTCAGAAGCTGAAAGAGTTCATGGAAATGTTGGCAGAGCCCCTACAATGCACAAAATAAGTGAACCCAGCAGGCAGGCAGTGGCTTTACAGGCACACACTTGCCCTCTCTGTGGCCAGCATTTCCAGAAAATGACAGTCAAAAGTAGAACCTGACAACAAAAAGAGTGACATTAACAGCTATATAGTTTCAAAGCCCATGCTCAGTAATTCACAAATTTCAGCCACTGGGCAGCAACATTGCAGTCACTTTTGTACAACAACAAGACCTTGGTGTAGGTCAGGGACCTGAGGGACACAAACACACCAGAATGTCACACATGCTGAGCCACTGGACATTGATATGTGCCCACTGTTTCTAGCAAAAATAAAACTTACAATGTATATCAGGTGACTTTTTCTACCATTTGGTTGCAGCACCACATACCCAGGCCTGTGTGAAAGGTGTTTCTGCAGAGCAGGGTGCAGGTAAACAAACACCAACCCAGCTGGCACACAGGGCTGTGTCTCTGCTTTGCCACAACACTGACCAGCTGCTGAACAGATTTTAATAAGTTGCCCATCTTTTACAGAAAACTTGAAATGAGAAATACAAGATAAAGTCCCTTTCAACCTCCATTTCCAGCCCATGCCCCTGCATTCCTGCTGTACCATGAGACAGAAGGATGATAAGCCACAGTGGAGCACAGAAAATGTTCTCCCTTGAACACGCAGCAGGCACCATGTGGGAAATATGTCAGCAAGCTCAAACGAGCAAACACGCATTTGCTTTAATTTTATCTATGAAGTTTTGTACAAATCATAGTTTGGGGAGAAGCTGCTTCTATTCTAGCTTCATATGAATTTCAAATACTTAAGTTTTATTTTTAAGACGACAGTTATCTACGAGCCAAAGATTTAGGCAGCCTATCTTGAGCCTGAAAATACAAAATCTGTTGAGAGCAGAATTGGCTAGGACAGCTCTGAAATTACCAGCACAGAGAATACACTTTAATTAGGTTTTCACCAGCAAGTTCTTGTAGACAGCAAGTACCTGTCTAAAAAATTATGTAAGAAGAAAAGCAGCCAAAACTTTTCATCTGACATACCAGCATGACATGGATCAAAGGGGCAGGTGTTTGTTTGAAAAAGGTATGGCTGCTAATTCTTTAACCAAACATTACACATACAACAGACATTGCTAGAGGAAATCTCTCACTAAAAATTGACCCCAGCTTTGCTGTTGGCGTTCACTCAACTTTTCCTTGTGCTTTTACTTACTTGCTTCTCTACACAAGTGTTAAAAATGAGAATGTGTAATGAAAGCTATTAGGGAACTATATTATGTAATCAGCTCAATGAGAGGCAACATTTCCCTTTCCTTATATTCTCCAACTACAATGGAACAACAAAATTATATCCCTAACTATACAAACCACTGTAAGAGTGAGGCAGCCATCCTTATACTCATTGGTTGAATTTTACAGTGTCCTATGCTGCCCTTTGGCAGTTTCCCCGGAGCAAACACGGGCTCCTCCACATTTGTACATGTGCAATCTTTCTTAACCTTTAAAAGGCTTAAAGCACAGGAATTTAAATAGTTACCAACAGCATTGCAACACAAAGTGAAATCATTTTGCAGTGAAATCATTTTGCTCCATCTGTATATCAGTCTGTAATTGTGAAGGAAGCTGCAAAAGCAGATCTTTTTGCTGGAACTCTGGAGCAAAGCCATCAAAGAGTTATGGATCTCTATGCCTGACTGAATGCTACTTCTGATCCACTTCCCAAGCATTAGTTGTATTTCCAGTGAATTTTTGGGTGCACTGGTCAATGCAGGATACAGGAATAGAAGACATTACAAAATGCAACAAAAGTTATTAAACCTTTCCAAAATCCCAAACCTATGTGGAATACAAATAACATCAAACAGCCCACGACATCTCAAGCAGGTAGTGAAAACCTACATGCATTTTTTTTTTAGATAAATTTAAATGCTCATTTTTTCAGGAGACTAAGTATCAGCAGCAATTAATGAATGAACTCTCTAACACTGCTGAAGCACCATCTGCCTGCAGAGATAAAGTCAGCACAGAAGTGGCTGATGCCCCAGTGCACAGTGAGGCGAGCAGGCAGCAGCACGAGGCGCTCCGTTCCCTGGGCACACGGGGGTGCCAGGTGCAGAGCAGCCCCTGGAGCTCCCTGGGCTCCCTGCAGCCTGTCTCAGTGGGGAGCTGGCTGCTTACTGCCATTTGAGGCTGACTGCTGGATGCATCCAGAGTGAAACCCCTATAACTGCTCACTCATAACCAATGGCTGCAGGATGATGGACTTTCACTGTCTCAGTTCCGCCCCGGACTGTGGGATCACTGCCCACCTCTTCAGTAAGGCCAAATCCTTCCCACTCTTTTGCAGCTCCCCCAAAGGTCCCACAACACTGGCACACAAGCAGGGACTCACTGCCCACACGGAAAACACAGTGAGCAAACAGCCCTTCCATCCCCAGGATCTATCAAACACTTGCCTCACACTGATCCCACCAGTACTTACTGAACCACCACGCCTCCAAGTCACTGTCACAGTCACATTGCCCACTTCCCCAAAGAATATAAAAATACACTTGCTAGAATCCAGCCAAGTTTCAACAAATCGTTTTCCTAGTAGATGATATCAATGCCTTCTATTTAAATAGATGCAGTATAAATAGGCTTTCTAATGAGAAAATAGTTTGAGGGGGTTTATGTGATACACTAAAAAAATTATTACTTGATCTAGTCTGCAACTCCTTATATGTTACTTAAAATTAGTTTCAAGAAATAAAGGAAATACCAAATCAAATGGGACATCTTCTTTTAGAAACTGTTTAATTTTTTCCCATATACAGTGATCCTTGAAAGGTGTTAAGGGCTAGCAAGCTCAGACTAGTGACCAGTCCTTCCCTGCTTTCAATTGCCAGAGCAATGAAACTCAATAATCTTAATTGTATATACTTTCATCTTTGTGCTATAATAAAAATGCATTTGATTTCAAGCAGAATACATGTGCTTTGGCAAGTTCAGCAACAAATCACAGTTTGCATGTAGAGTAATTTTAAAGTATTTTAGCATGAAGCTGCACCTACAGAAGACTTAGAGACTGTGGACTTTGGGCCATGCCTTGCCTGTGCCTCTCGGGTGCCTTTACTTCCACAAGATTGCATTTCATTGCATGGTTGACTGAGTAAAGGCTTGTGAAGTTGTCCCTTGGGTGTTCCCTCATCTCCGATCATGCTTGTCTAATAATTTCTTTTTTTCTGAGATAACCATGTTCTCTATCTTTCTGTCATAAGGAGAAAGAAAAGCTCTCCCCCCAAAACATTTTAAAAAGGAAAGAAAAAAAAAACCCAAAGAAAAACAATACACAGAACTTTCAAGGTTACTAGAACTGCTATATAATTAATAGCTATGGGTAGGCTTCCCAACAATGGTTTACTGAATAAAAAACCACCTCACTTTACAGGTTGACTTTTAAGAAACTTTAAACATTTCACCGTTGTGTGAACTCCTTTAAAATAAAAGATTTAATACCTTTCTTTACATAACATTTATATACCACACATTTGTGTAGCATATGTAGTTTCTATTATCATTCTTCTGCATTTTTATCTGTGCTGTTGTTTGAACAGATCTTTAATGTGTTTCAGACAATGTGAGAATTAACTACAAACAGGCAGAAAAACAAGCTTTGAAATGAAACTGTCATCTCCCAGTTCAGCAAAAAGAGATAATGCCCACTGGCTTCCTACAGTAGCTTTCCAATGTGGAGAGCAGAGGATATTCTAGAATTTACCAGACAAATTTGTACATGTGTTATACAGGCTACCCACCAGGACAGGAAATCTACTACATCAAAACAGGATTATTTTAGTGTACAGGAGAAGGTCATCTGCACGTTTCAGTGGATATACCAAGGATTTCCAGGTGGCTTGGGCAAACATCCCAGAGGCTTCAATTCCAGCAAGATGTATGTATGAAAAAAATACATTGAAACCCCATGTACAGTAGGCTAATTGTGGATATTCATTTTGTCCTGCACACACAAACTGATATGTCAACAGAAAGGTCTCTTCTCTCTGTCAGGTGACAAAATTGAGCAAAACCTCTGTGTTATCCTGAAGACTTGATCTTAGAGATCTGGAGTTTCAAAACACACTCAATTATATTTATAATAGCAACGGGTTTTTTTGAAGTAAGAAAACATACAGTTTTGACTCTTCACTACATTTGCAGCTTATCAAACACAGCATGATTAGTTTTGATCTTCTCACAGAGATCACACCAGCAAATTTGCATTAAAAAACCCAACGGCATCATTCCACCAGTGGTTTGTCATATCATTATCCTGAACAGGAAAACCTTGCTGCAGCCCTACATGGAAACCCTCATTTCAGAACAGAAATTCTTTCCAAGAGGACAGCAACAATAGAAGTGACCAGCTACATAAAGAATTCTTTATTGAATCAAATATTTTAGTTGTATTTTGCCACAGATAGATCCTGACCAGACTACAACTGGCCCTGGCATAACTCTATTTTTAATTTTTTTTTCAATGGCTGATATGCATGTAACAAAGCCAGAGGATTTGGCAAAGTAGGTGGTGACAACATTAAGAACTAACTCCTCTTGTTATTAAGTTCCTTTTTCAAAAACAAAAAAAAAAAAAACAAAAAAACACCAGCTCAGCACAATATACACAGCTTAACTCCTGATAGTGAGAAGTAAAATAATAATTATGGTGGGTTTGGACCAAGAATCTCTTGATAATTACTTCTATTAGATTCCATGCACACTTTGCACAGCTCTCTGTGCATTTCTCATCTCTCTGGATAAAACAAGTACACTGCAGCTGCTGAATATTTGATCCTACTATTATTTTGGTGCAGAGGACCTTAAAACAGACCAAAACAAGCACTGTGAACAGAATTCAAAACGACAGAGACCTGCTGAGGTCACTAAGGTCTGCACTGAAGAAGTATCTGCCTGTGGTCAAGCTGGCTGATGAAAAGGTTGTGTGCAGGCCCTCACAGCTATCGATGGTGACAGCACGGGCACAGTCCTCATCCAAGGGCAGGGAACAGTCCACAGGCAAACCCAGCTCCCCTGACAGCCTGGGTGAGAGAGAGCTCCCCCAGAGCAGTCAGATCTTCCCCATGTGGTTTCACAGAGCCTGGACACCTAAAAGCTGCCAGGAAAAGGGGTCTGGGGGCAGCAGATCCCCCAGCAGTCAGCAGTGGGTCCTGGCAGCCAGGAGGGCAAAGCACACCCAGGGGTCAAACACGGGGCTGGCAGCTGGGAAAAGACAATCCTGCAGCTCTGGGGGCAGCTACCCCAGAGACCAGAGCTAAAGCAGAAAGGAAAATGGCTTGGAAAGATGTTGTTCATACTCTGTGGCAAGGAAAGTGTGCGTGCCTTGGGTATGTGATGCAACCAGTTCAGCAAGACAAGCTTTGCTGCAAAAGCAGATGCAGACTGAGTTATCTGTTTTATAAATGTAAGGAATGTCATTGTTTTAATGACTTATTTACAACATTTAGATTCTATCTTCTTGTAGTGAAGCTTAGCACCAGAGATAAGGGATGCTTAAAAAATATTTTGGCCAGTTATGCACCCAAATAAGTATTCCCAATTGCCTATGGCTCACAGATGTAATTAGACAATATATTTCTTCTAAGTCATAAGGCTGTTTAGAGATGTGGTTGAATAAACACATGAAAACAGAGACTTGCTCAGGAGCTGAGCTGGAAAGGTCAGAGAAAACTGTTGAAATACGTGACTTTTTTTCTCTTTGAAGAAAAGAAACCATGGAGCATGGGCAAAGAGGAGATGAAGAAAGTTGTAGAAATAGGTTCATTTGTCAAAAAAAAAAAAAACTGAACAAGAATGTTTCCAAACTACATTATAAATTCAATCATTACCATTAATTTATCCCTTACCTGTGCGGTTTCTGCATGCACCATCCTGTCCTGGACTTAAGGACAGATAAAGATTCCATGTACATCAAAGCATGCACAGGATATAAGGAATAAAAACAGTACTTATGGACACACAAGACACTCAGAGGACTGGTAATCAAGCACACAAAAAAACTCTAAACTAAAAAAATCCAGGTTCAGACCTCCACTTTGGAATAGGAGCAAATATGGAGCAAATGCAGTGCTGCAGAAAAGCTTGTTCCACATTCACAGAATCTTAACTTCATTATTTTGCAAACTACAAACTTTGATATATTAAATTTCTTACTCACAATTTTTTTTTTTTTTTTTTTTGCATAGACAGAGCATGGCAAGCTTTTTCCTACCTGCTAAACAAACTAATTTTTGTTTTTAATCTGGTTAGCTCCTTCTATTTTCTGCTTTACAGCCTGTTCTGGGTCTTTAAACTAGACAAAGAACCCCCTGCAGAAAAACCACATGCTCACATTCCATTCCATATTTCAGGTGGCAAGTGCACTACAGTGACCATCCCTCTGCTGCCACTGAGGGAGGTGAACCTCTGCACCTTCAGAGACCAGCACATTTCTGTTACAAGCTGGAGTTCAAAAGGTGAGATTTGTAAAAAGCACCAGGTGCAAAGGATAGCACACTCCTTGGCAGATCACATTACAGATTGCACTTCTTGACATACTGGCTATACAAAAGAACTGTGCTGTGCAATGATCATCTCGAGAAAACTTGTGAGCAAAGGTGACACAATAAATAAAATCTGGAGAAAGAAAACCAGTGAGAATCATTAACAATTCCACTTCAACCTCAGAGAGGACTCGTGAAAGAGGTTTGTTGTTTAGGTAGGTAAATATATATTATGGACTATTTTGCATTCTGTTAAGATGCTCAAGTGCCTCAAGACATTTCTGTTTGCCAGTCACTTCTATTTCAGATCAGCAGTCTATAAAAAGCAGGCAGCAATACATGCGAGCGTTCATGCCGCAAGAGCTCCATCGATATAAATATCCTGCTGAGCAAAAGTGCCCACTCCCAGCATCTCATGCAAAGACACAAGGAAAGCCAAGAGTTTGCAAGAAATCTGCTGCAGTACTAAACTCTGCTTGAAATCTCTTTCAAGTTATATATATATACAGGCAGGATAAAAATATGGGAGGCAGCCACCAATTCTCCATCCAGTAACCTCTTGCAACACTCCCGAATCTCTGATTTGTTCTGGGACAATGCCATGGAGCACCCTCTTCACCAGCCCTCCACAAAACTCACAGCTAAGAGATTTGGTCCAAAAGAATTTAAAGCAATGAAACAGTTAAACCAAGCCATGATGGAGGTGATGTTAAAAATAACAGAGGTCTTGAACTGAAGTTATTTATATGGCTGCACTTTTTGGTGTTCTCAGTTTTCTCTATAGTGCTGGACAGATTTTTCCTGGGGCACAGAATGGTCTTTTCCTCCAAAATGCTAAATCAAGCCAACTCCCAATAGTGCTGAACTCTGACACAGCCATGTGGACTGTCAGCTAAGCCAGCAAGGAAGAAGGATCCCACCACGGAATGGAATCAGCCTTAAATACAAATTTGTTTCCTTAAAGAATTTAAACCCAGTGGTTTGTCTATTTACCAATTTTAAGTGTTCTGCTTTTGCAGATACATGAAATTAAATCTAAAATATTTTTTAAAAATAAACAAAGCCAAGCAAACAAAGAAATACACCACAAAAACTACCAAGAAAAGCAAACAAAAAAGTTCATATTTCAAAGCATGAAGTAGACAAGTAACCACATCCCTGGAATGATGATATCTTCAAAGATATTTTCAGTAACATTCCAAATGCTCTCCAGTGGTGTTTATGAAATGAATGAGGACACTGCAAAGAGGTAGTTACAAAAACTGTAGAAGAGAGAGTTCAGTTTTTTCTAGTTCCAAACCCCAAAAAACAACAACATCATTACACATCTTTTGCCAAGCTCATATATTGTTTTATTACACGTAGTAAATCCTGGTTTTATCCTATCAAGACAATTCTTAAATGACTTGTCTGTGTAGCTGCTGACCTAGGGCATTTTACTCAACTTGCAAGAGGAGGGTGTTTTCTGGAGAATGCTGAAAGACAGAGGGAGCTTTACTAATTGCTATAATTACATGCTCGGGGTAATTTAGTTGAAAATGAGCCACACAGTGTTTTCATGTGGCTCCAATATTGCTATGTCTCACAGTTCAGGGAGAAGCAGGAAGTCACAAGGAACCTACAAATTAGACAAATTGGATCAAAGCTGAGAAAACCATCTGCAGATTTACCTGTGACAACCTGTTTCCCCAACACACAGGCAGTGATGAGCAAACAAGCAAAGCCCTGGCATATGCTGCTCAGGAGACAACAGTAAGACAGCACAGTAGAAAGCAAATTTTATTGCTGTGTCCTGCTCCTAAGTACCATCAAAATGTTTTCATATTTCATCACTGAGAGAGTGCAGTGAATTTTAACACCGTGGCACAGCTCCACAAGTTAGAATGGGGCTGAGGCTTAACCACCCACCTCTACTGCCCAGGCAGCAAACAGGTTCAGAATGAAGTATGTCTGTCCCTGCTCTTCAGCCTTAAAATACAGAAATTGCATCACTGAATTGCTGAACCAGGCTTAAGACCTGCAAAACCCTTCTGTCTTAAACATCTCCCTTTTTTGTCTGCTAATCAAATGCTAAGCCTTTGATCTGTGATTACTTAGAACTCAAACTGTACTGGACACTCAAAGGCCTAATGGACAAGGGGTGGAAAGAGCATCACTAAAAAAGAAAAGCAAAACCAGAAAGCAGCCAAAGTCTTCCAAAAAAGGCTTGTTTGCTTACAGTGACAGCTGCCTGCTGTCTGACTGACTTGAAGAGAAAGAATCCTGGTCCCTCCTTTTCACATCACAGGGAATGAGCAGATGCTGCTACAAGAGCCTGTGACCCCCAGGTCTCCAGAAGCCCCCCAGCCTCAGGCCTGTCCAGCACACAAGTCACAAGGCTGGCACATGGCTTTGGAGTGCTCTGGAAATGGTGTTTCACAAATGGAGCCTCCCTCCTGCATGTGCACCAGTGTATGTGCTTCTGTAGGGTTGTCCTTTCTGTAACAAAAACTATCACATCTCCATGCTTGAAATTTTCTCCCAGTTCTTGATACAAATACTGGCAGATGTTGCTACCTTTGATGCAGAGAGATTAATCTTTGGCTCGTTGTAAACTTGTAAGTTAAATGAGAACACTGCAGAATCATGGGAATACCAACGCTGGGAAATAGACTTCCATAAATTCTCTAAAATGAATGGCAAACTTTTCGAGTTACTGGAACTGGGAGGGTTTTTGACAGCTGGTTATTGAGTTCTCATGTTGGACAATGTCCTGGAAGACCATCCAGAGATATGACTTCTGTCAGCAGTGGATTTATATCAGCCAATATTTCTGCAGCCTGTGACAAAAGCAAATCCTATGCTACACCCAAAATGTGCATTGACATTTTTTTTTTTCAGTGCTAGGACAAGCTCTTTACACTAGCCTTAACAAAAAAGGAATATTTTAATAGCAATTTTAGTCAGGTACCTCCTCATTTGCTTGCCTTTTTTGAAGACTCTAAGTGAATTTTTAAGAATGAAGCTATTTTTTAACCTTCATCTCTGACCAAAGAACTTCTGATGCATTCCCAGTCACAAAAGCTTCAATGTAGCTTGTGGGTTAGAAGGTGGCCTTGTTCAAGTAAAGGGTTGTTCAGATTTATGCCACTAAAACATTTTCATAGACTTCATTATATTTTTTGGCCAATAAGACAGAGATAAGCCTACTGAATGGTCAGTGAGAAATGTTAAAACAGTCCACAGAGAGAACAGATGTGCCTTTTGTTTGCAGTATAGGCCTCCAGTGTTCACACTGATTATCATGCCAACAGCTGTGCAATGAAACTCTTATTTTCTCAACACAAAGTAAAGATTAAACTGTGGCTTTTGGAAAATCTGACTATTTTAGTAGCTGTTTAACATTAGACCCAAAGCCAACAGTATCATCCCAAGTGTCACCTCTGCACAGATCAGGGCTCCTGGCTGTAGATCCAAAAGGCAGGAACAGAACAGCAGAGGCTGAACAGCTCCAGACCAACCCAGCAGTGAGATTAAAACATAAAATTTGGAGCAATTTAGTGGGCAACAGGATTGTCACAGTGCAAGACATTTGAAACAGTGGCCCGTCAGAAAAGCATCACTGAAAGGATAAAAAAATGAATTATCTGAATATTAATGACAGTCAGAGAAAAGTTCTTACTGAACAGCTTTCTGTTTTTCAAGCAGCTATAAAAGAATGTACCAAAGGTAGGAGAAAGCCATTATCATTTCGTGCCACTTTTATAGACTTGGCACAAATCAGGACGATCTCTGTGAGGCACCACAAAGATTTCACCCATAAAACTGTCGGCCATTTCAAAACAATGGTAGAAGTGTCAGACAAAAAAGGACACTTAAAGAAGAGAAAATCACCTAAATGGCTAAAGAAATTAAATTATGATGACTATATTGAAGAAGCACATTTATGCTTCTGTAGATAATAAAAAGGCCAAAGGGGAACTAAAATTTTATTAACTGCTTTTTGTATCTCAGTGTGTTTCATTTACTATACTGCAGGACCAAATGGAGCTTCTCTGAGTGATTTCAGATCATTATCAAAGCTGCAAAATACAGCCTTCTATCAGGAAAACACAGTACTGGCTACTCAGAGAAAAATTATTTCAAGCAGTATATTCAGCAATGAGAAGACAAAAAAAGCATTTCTAAACAGTGAAAAGAACATAATGTTAATCTTCCACTATTAATTTCACTGCAATCATATTCAAACTAGCAGCTAATAAAACTCTGCAACACTGAATTAGATTCTAGTAGATTATTGGATTTTCTTTGTGCTTCAGTAATCAAGTACACTAACAAACTGCAGTTGTTGAGTTCCTATTATGCTCTGCCCATATATTCTAAATTTCAAAAAATTTAGAGTGCAGCTTGGGGTTGTAATTATTTATACATTTACCTCTTCACACCTTCCAAATTATTAACATTTTATTAGGTATATCCAGAGCCCATGTTTTTTACAGTTTAGGAAATTTCCACGTCAGCTTGCACATGAGGAGAGAGGGAAAGGAAGTTCAGAAGCTGAATTGGAGCTTTTTTGTGCCATACTAGAAAGGGGTTTCAAGGTCTTCATGGAGTAAAACAAAGGAAGTAGAATTTTCTTTATTGTTTCTGTTAACAAATACAAATATGCAGACTATCTTTACTTGGCATGTCCTGCAGAGCCACGGGAATAGCAAACTGACCTAGTGGAATTTGATAATCTAGGCTACTTTTTAAAAGCTGTTCATTTGTTGGGGGTTTTTTTCCCCCTCAGAGATTATTTCATCTTCATTCAAAACTTTTCCAGTCCGTGTAAGATTACCATTTTAAATATACTTAGATTAAATTATTAGTAAAATATCAGATTTAGCAGATAATCTTGCACAGTTTTTTCCTGCCTTCTTAATTTCAAGTTCTAGAGTCTAAATAGTTAAAATATGAACTCTTCATTTGTGGTACTGCAATTCTGTACTTTTTGGCACAAGATAAGCAAATAAGTCCCAGTTTATATCACTGTAAAAAAGTCACATCTAACTTTGTCTTGCACTCTGAACTTAAGGAAAGTTTTACGTTCTTCAAAATTCAAAAGGAAAAAGTATATTAAAAACCTTCAAAATTAAATACATAAATAAGCAAATATCTCCAAGACTCAAAAATCTTGCTCAAAGTCACCTGCAGTTGACTGTACTGGCAATCCTGGTTATATAAAACCATTTTCAAAGAAAACTTCTGTTTTAAAGGCAAAGGGAGAAAAATCTTTTCTCAGGCAAGAGTAGGAAGTGAATGCAAATACCTTGTTCCAGGCAGTTGCATGATTTTTCTTTTATGCAGATTTGCAGCACCCACCACATTTCAATCCTCATTTTGTTGTGCTGTCTCTCATGGAAAGCCCATCATCCTTGAAAATGCTCAGACAAGAAAACCAGAGCAACTGTAACACTTGATCATTCCCATATCATAATCTCCATTTAAACAGAATAGCAAAAAATACAAAAATACACTCAGCTCTTACATTAGAATCTAAGGAAGGTGTTTTCAATCACAAAGACAAATCCAGATAAACGCCTCAAGGTTGGCAATGTTTTTTCACCTGAAATGCTGAACACTTTCCCAAAGCAATTCTGAATTAGGGGCAGGTGCTATGACAGCTTCCTCTGTCCTTCCACTTTCATTCCTGAGTCTGTCACTGTTTGCTGCTCCTGAAGGGAGGATGCAGAGAAGAGGGTGCCAGGCTCCTTCCAGCGGTGCCCAGTGACAGAACTGAAGAGAAGGGCACCAAGTGAGCCATGGGGAGCTCCCCCTGCACACCAGGGATCCCCTTTAACCTGAGGGTGCCCCAGCACAGCACAGCACACCCAGGGGGCTGTGGAGCCTCCATCCTCAGGGACAGTCTGGAGCTGTTTGGACACAGCCCTGGGCAGCCTGGCCCAGGTCACCCTGCCTGAGCTGGGGCTTTGGGCCAGGGGACCTCTCGAGGTTCCTTCCAACACATTCTGAGATTTTGTTTCACTGATCCAAGAAATCCTCCCAATACCCATGTGCATGTCCTGGTTAATGGTGCAACAGCATTGAAATAATGAAACTGCAACTGATGAAAGCCATATTAAATGACCAGAACAGGAGATCAGTCCCCTGTACAGCAACCTCAGCCCATGGGCACCTTATTATTAGAGCAAATTAGGCTGAGAGCTGAACTGCAGGAAATGCTGATTTATACAGGGCTGTTAGGCTGTCAATAATAGGGTAAAATGTATTTGGTCTGAGATGTAGGTGTCAAATGCTATTTCCTCAAAGTATCTAATGAATAAAAGGGTAGGACAGTGCTGTCATTCCAGCTCGGATCAAAACTCACTTTTTATGTACCTTACAGGATTCTTTAGAAATGTAAGCATCAACAATATTTTGTTATCCAATAAATTAGGCATCTTCATTAATTTAAGGGAACAGTGCTGAAGTCTGAAGAAAGAGACAGTACACTCAGAGATAGTGTAATCTTTTCCAAAAATACCTTTCACACACTGATGGCCACACTGCTCCAATGTATGTACAAACTATGTAAATGACCAAACTATAACCTAAATTTCTTATTTGACATCTAAATCAGATGTCAATTAATGAGAACTACCAAATTAATTTTATAAGAAGAGCGACCACAGATAAAATACCACTGCTGAAAAAATTATTCTGTAAGTGAGCTGCAACCACAAGAAAAGACTGATATAATGCACCTGGAGTGCTTCTCATTTACACACCTGAATTATAAGGAAATGTTCTGCATTTCCCCTTGGGGAGGAGGTGAAATATGCTCCACTGAGCCAGAAACTCACTGCTCTTGATTTTTCTGCCTCAGGTTGACTTAGATATTCCCCCCTGTAAATCTGCCAGACTCATCGTGGGAAATTCCAAATACATAATACTCACATTTGTCCATGTCATGTCAAAGTCATGGGGTTTTTTATCATGGGTGTGTGTATATACACATAGAGATTGTTACACACACACTCTCCAGTAACATTTCATTCTTCCTTCTTCACTGTTTCCCTACCAACAGGCTCGGCAAGGGCCAGGGACTGCAGCATGCCCAGCTTCCAGGAACCATTCCAGAGCCCCAGACATGGAGTTCAGCCTGAGCAGAGGGAGGGGAGCAGCTCCTCACTGCACCTGCCTGCTCCTCCTGAGCCCAGCAGGACTTGCACTCCCACCCCTCACTGCCCCTTCCACTACAGCTGTCGCAGCTGCTTCTCCACAAAATAGCTTTGCCCATAGCCTTGGAAAGAGACCAATTTCTCACTTTTTTATTCTTGGCTCTCTCTCACACTTTGGTAATGCTGATTGAGGTGCAGACGTGCACAGCAGATCTTGCTCAGGCCAAGAACCAAAATAGTCCAGGCCTTGTTCCAGGTTGCACCAAAGTCCTTAAATGGTTTGGCCTTGTTCAGCACTTCATCACTTGGCTTTGACGCATATGCCAGACTTCAAAAAGTCACCACCAGTCAGCATCACATGTCCAGACAAACAGATGTAACCTATATTGTCACCAGGACCGTCTGGAAGAAAGAACAAATGGTGCCAAGGCCTCCTTCTACTACTTCAAGATATCCTTTGACTTGTGAACAAAGCTCATCAAAACAGTGCTCAACTCCCCTACACTAGTAATTTATTTCTCAAGGCAACTGTCACATTCTTAGGACGTGATTTTCCTTGTGACTTCAGTTTTGACTGCTTCTAGATTGGACTACAGTATTTCTGAACCCAGTAACAAGGAAATTTTGTAATGTTCCAAAGGATAAAACTCAGTGAAAGTTCTGTTATACACAATAACCCTTCACAAAGTAAAATCCTGAGTAGAGAACACAAAATTAACAGTACCTCAGAAGAAAATTCATTTAAAAAGTTATCCTTCTCAGTATCTGTTTTACAGATAGGAAATTCTGGCATAAATTACCACAAATATCTAGGGCCATATACAAATCTAACATGGTATTGTTGCTACTAGAACTAATGCACGTAACCTGCTCTTTTTTTGCAGCTGTAAAATATTTTCTCTAAACTCACTGTCTCTTACTCAAATAACAAAATTATTATTTTATCCCCCTACTGAAAAGCGGAAAAAAAAGAATATATAAATCTTGTATCTGAAAGCTTAGAAGTTACAGCATGTCCTTCCCCCCTCCAAGGTCCTGCTTTTCTCCTTAAATCACTTTGAATTCTAGACAGTCTGGCTACATTGCCAACACATCCATTCTGCTTTGCATGGCTTGATTGCCAGATTTATTAAAGTCCATATAATTAAGTACAAACCTTTTAGTCTGAAACCCACATGCTGGGAGTGCAGGAGCAAGCATGTCTGAAACTCTTAGAAGTTAACAATTAGTAAAGCAAATATATTATTTTAGATCTATAAAACAGTTATACAGAGTAGGCTACATTTAACCTTATGGAGCACAATGGGCCATGAAGTACAAAGCAAAGATCAGTCTTCCATGAAGTTATAAATGAGGCTAAAATACAGACAGACATACTGACTCCTGGAAGTTCCAAATTTATTCAATTATGAGTCTTGGGTAGACTAGAATAGTAACTCATTTTTCTGCTAGAAGTAGCTAATTACAGATTCAGAACAAAGTTCAGCAAGAAGTGCAATTTCCAAAATACAGACAAATTGAATGACAGGTATCATTTCAATTGTTATACACTTATCAGAGCGCCAGCAAGATCATGGAAAGCTGGTGTTGGCATGTGTAGAACTGTTCCAAGATAATCCTCAGTAGATTCTCAGTATACAGTCATTAGTGGCATTTTATCCATCAATGACAGAGTTTGACCAAAAGAGATAATGTTTAAAATAAGGGCTCAATTGAGTTAATGAGTGTTTAATTTGACAGATTTTGTCTGGACCAGAATGTGAACACTAGTTTATTAAAGCAGTTATATAATCTTTTTATTATTTTTTTTTCTTCCAACCTTCTAGATATTTTGGTTTTGTATTTTTATTTTTACATTTCACGATTTCTCTAGGGAATCTTACAATATAAATAATTGTACTAAAAATCCATAGAATTAGTTGCAGCAAGGTGGTGGCTGCTGTCACCACTGTGCTTTTAATGTAATTCATACTTTGCCCCTTTCAGTAGTATTTTTGTGTCAACATTTTAGAACCAAAGAGGTCACCTTGATTCCCTTTTAACAAATTAAATCTGATAAAGTTTAAATTAGTTTTCAATGGCTTTAAAAATAGTTTGTTGTTTCTCCAATGAACAAAGAGTCACCTCTCTGTTAAACCTCACACGGTGGGGAGTGCCCAGCCCTCTGCTCTGTCAGGATCTCTCTGCAGGGCCTCTCTGTCAATGGCTCTTCCCAGTTTAGTACCATCAGCAAACTGAGAATCCCATCCAAGTGCTGTATGAGGACCTTGAAGGCCACAGGAGCGAAGCTGGAGCCCTGTGGATCCCCACCAGTGACAGGTCACCAGCCTGGTGCCACCCCAGTCCCTGTAACCCTTTGCCCAGCCCACGAGCCAGCTGCTCACCCACCCTGATGTGTTTATCCAGCTGTGGGCTGGACATCTTGTCCAGAAGGATCCTGTGAGGGACAGTAACAAAAGCTTTACTGACATCCAAAAAGATTGCATCAACTGGTTTCCCGTGATCAACTAGATGAGTTACCTTGTTAGAAAAGGAAATGAAATTTGTCAAGCAGGACTTCCCCCTCATGAACCTGTGCTTGCTGTGACAGATGACTGCGCTGTCTTTCAGATGTTTTTCAATAACTCCCAGAATGATCATCTCTGTAATTTTAACAGGCACCAAAGTGAGGTCATCAGGCCTATAGCCAGGACCATCCCTCTTGCCCTTTTTGAAAATCTGGACATTAGCCAGCTTCCAGTAAACTGGTACCTCTCCAGATCCCTGAGACCTTTCAAAAACCATTGAGGCTTCAGCCAGCTCCTGGAGTACTCTTGGATGAATCCCATCAGATCCCATAAACTTATAGGGATCCAAGTGTTCTTATCAAAACCAAAAGTGAATTAAATGGGGGGCAGGAACCAGTGATAAAATAAGATCTTATTCCATTCTACTCCACTAGAAAACAGCAGATAGAGCTTCACATAAAACTAAAACAAAGCTTTTGATTTTAGCATAACTGTTTCAGGTTTGCTTCCTCCCTCCTCCAACATAAACTGCCCTTAAGGTGAAATCATGCACAGACTATATTTGTAAATGGATTGTTAGTTATCTACAGAATTCTGTCCAAGGTCAGGAATGGCAGAAGCCTGATAATTCATCCCTAAATGTACGTTTTACGAGTGGTCTTCCTTTTAAGGAGTGAAGACATCTGCTTATACAAAGTGACTCACCCAGCACACTTTTACAAGCATTTTCTCCCAGACAGTTACTGGTTTTCTTTGTATTTAACACAATGTTAAGAAACATGAGAATTTTTCTAGATTTGTTAAGCACATTTGAAGGACTATATGTTTCATTAAGATAGCATCCTGAGCCAACACTAAAGAACATCACTCAGCTTCCACAGTGATTTCTGAATCACTAGGAAATATAAACACTACAAATAGATAAATAGCAACTACTTGTGTGCAAGACCACAGCTTGGACACTCAATAAATGTCCTAACAGAAATCTGAGGGAAGCAGCAAGGAAAAGAAGCTTTCCAAGCTTTATTAATAATCAACCAGAATTATTCCTAATACCAGTGCATTGACTCACGTGAATTGTAGATCTTAAGGCACAAAGGTTTATTTTACTGATATGCCAGAATCAGTAGTTAAAATTGTTCTTTAAAAATCACAAACTATTTGCCCTCCAACTGGAAAGAGATAGGATGTTGTATCTTCTCTTAACTCAGGTGTCTGTGGTCTAGATCAGTGCAGTGGCAAAACTGGCAATGAACTAGCATCACACATTGCAAGAAAAATCCTTCAACATTTACAAAAGAAATTTTAAAATTAAGCAAATTCATTCAGCCTCTTCTAAAGCAATTATGCAACTCACTATAAATTTGAACAGTACCATCTGGTAGGAAGATGTACACTGCACATGTATCCATTATTCGCACATTTTCACACTGTACCAAGCCTCTGGGAGAATATATTTTACCATGATATTTGAATTGGAAAAACATCATTTAAGGACTTGAATTTGAAAAGAAATGGTTTTCATTTAAATGCAGTTACAGAATTAAAAGTTTAACTCACAATACCAAGTAGAAATACTATGTACATTATCTAATGTACATGGGTCAGGAAAGAAAGATATTGACATCACCATTTTCAACATCTACTTTAGGTGGTTACATTTGCTACACAGACCCTGCACCAAGTCTGACTTAGGACCACTGAATGGCCTTCAGCTCTTCAATAGCTGTTCAGGGAACATGAATTCTTAATTAAAGCACAAGAAAAATAACTGAAGGAGCTGTAAATATTAGTTAGATCTTAAAATCATAGTACTGAAGCTTACTTGATTTCAAGATCTCTTTCCTTCATAGTGCAGATATGTGAACTGGCAAGTACAGAGCCAGCCTAGGGGACAACAACTGGAAGAGATTATAAGCATGCATGGCAAGACAGAAGGAAAAGAAAGGCTTCCAAGAAGCATTAAAAGATCCTTTCTTCATACAGGATTTATAAGAAAAAATGGCTGGCATCACAAAGATCCAAACACTGGGGGATTCTGTTTCTCTGGATACAGCGAGGTTCTGGAGAATATCACTGGATAAGTGAGACTTATTCAACACATTCCCAAATGCATTTGTGCCTAAACACACAGGATCCAGCACATTTCAGACTGGCTGCAGTGTTTACTGAGCTGATTAAGCCATGTTCAATGGCTGCAGTTAAGCATCACTGGTGAGGTTTGTAGACAGCAATTAGAACCTTATGTGCACCAGCTGAGGTGATCTAATACAACAAACTACCTTTAGCAGCAGACCTAATAGAAAGATAAATAATTTTCCTTGCATCACTCAAACTATCCCCTCATTCTTTTACCATCATAACTCAGAAGCAGAAGTGGATTAATGCTTGACTCATGTCTTATTCAAAAGTAGAGGGCAAAGGGCAGAAACAAACAAAATTTCACTTGAAAAATACAGTTTCTATTTACAGCCAAGATCTAAACTAATTTCCGACATAGACTTTCATAAGCTCCTTTGCTATAAAGATGAGTCTTTCTTTGTCAGCAACTCTTTTTCCTCAGTCACTGCACAAGTACAGCAGCCCAACACTCTCTTCAAAGGATCATGGTGAAATTTTGCACTGAAAACTCAAACATAAGGAATTGGGTTCAGATGAAAATTACTTGGCTTACTTTCCTGTCTATTTTTACACAGAAGTTGAGAGAAAAAGAAAAGTATTTCAAGGATCTCAATAAAAAATTCTATCTGACATATCTAGAGCTATTTCCTATCCAGATAGTTGTCCTCAAAAGAATGGAATTAAAATTAGCTTTAAATGTTTCTTGAGATAATGGATAGGCTTTTCATCCCTGACCATTTTGCCATCATCTAATGTCCAATTTATACTGCAGAATCCTACAGAGAGTTTTAGGAGCAAATCATCAGAATCCCCCTGGGCTCCACACATGTTGTAGCAGCCTCAAGATTAGCAGTCTTCAGAGCTCTTTTCCTACCTACAATGACAAATTGGACAGAACCAGGTGTCAATTTTGATGGATGTTTAACCAACACTAATATATTTATAAAGTTGCTTATGTATTTCATCTACCAGCAACAATTACTTTAATTAAACTTAAAATGCATAGCTTGTATTTATGAAAATAGGCCCTGGGCATTCTTGTTGTAGAGTCACGAAAATTGAGAAGACTGAGAATGTGTCAGAGAACCTCCACTGACTCTAGCCTATTTCTCTGCAGCAGGCTGCTTCACACTTTTTTATAGAGTAAAGAAAGCACTATGAGAGAGCTTGATCTCATCTCTTCAAGAAAGTGTAAAATACATTCTAGAAGTGTGAGAAGAACCAGTGAGAGAACTGCTGGGATTTTCTCACTGGCTGCCTTTATTTGAATGTCAGCAACTTTAATCTAGATCACTCATTATATAACAGGACCCCATACATTCAGTGATATATTGGAAAAAGACCTTTTCAACCTGGTTTGTGCTGGTTCTCTATTAGTTCTTAAAGCTTGCAAAGCCCATTTAGGACTAACTTGTACAAATCCATGAGTATCAATAAATACCCCTTTAAAATATCACTTAAGGTCACAGCTAAGACATGAAATGTTACTTACAATGCACATTTTGTTTGTCTAAGCACATTTGGCAGGTAATCTCACAGTACAGTGAGCTTCCTCCATCAGCTCAGGTTTAATTGCTTCCCAGCACAAACTCTTTTCCTATTAATGCTTTTTGACAAATTCACTGCACATTAACATTCATTACTTGCTCTCTCATGCAAAATGGGCCACTATTTCTGACTCCCAGTAAGTTCTCAAAATGAACCAGTTTCTAGCTCAGACAGGTGCAGGTGTGGGCACTGCCACATTTGGGATGCTGCCAGTGCAGTCAGAGGCTTGCCTAGCACAGCCCCAGTCAGAGCAGGGAGCAAAGCAGGGCTTCTTTACTGGGGCACCACCTGAGAAATACTCCCTGCTGTTGTTAAATAACAGAGAAAAGCAGGGTTTTTTATAGACAAGATGTTTTTGAGCCATGCAAATGGAACAGAAGAGGCTTTGAGGACGGCTAACTGCAAAATCCTTCAGGGATAGGTTTCCATCAGTAACCTTCCCCTAAGTGTTCCACTGTGCTGTTTCTGCAGTCAGATAGCTTTTCCTTACTCATGCTGTTTCTTCAGCCCAGGGAAATTCCTAGAATTAGACATGCTTTCTCTGTCCTACCAGGATTCAGCTCCTGCTTGATCCTAGACAAGGCTTCCAATCTACCACTCAACACTTTCTCTCCAGGAGGGCTCCAACTTCCCAGTCAAGAGGATCATACAAAGCACATTGGCACTGAGAGTGTTCTACAAGTCCACCCATCTCTGCCCCCAGCCTGGAGTTGATGACCACTTATGAAATACAAATAGAATTAGTTCCCAATTCACTTTCCTGCACTCCAGTTGAATATTACAGGCCTCTGGCTATTGGTCAAAAGTCTCTGATATTTAACACAAGAACACTGTGAGAATCTTTTAAGAAACTGCAAGAAAGCTTTGTGAGAGAAGGCTAACTGAAGGGAGGTGGTTTCTCCTGTGTGGCATGTGATAGTGGCTTGGAGTCTGTAAAACTTGAAGATCTTATGAGAAATTGCATAGTCAGTCCTTTAAAACTATGGACCCTCTTCACCTGCGATGTAAATGACACATGAAAGGCATAATTATAGGAATTGAATATGTATTTATGGGGTAGATCGTTTAAAAACCAGGGTCCTAGACAAGGAAAATAAGTTTCCATTTGTTCCAAATTCTCAGAAAAAGCAAAAGTTACTAAGATGTTCTTAAAAATATTTTTCTTGATTTAAACTGTAAAATAAAATGCCAACCTAAGTTGATCCTTCTTGTATCATTAATACTAACTCTTGGACAATCTTCATTTCACCACATTACTGCAGAAGGCAACCCCTGAGATACCTACAGAGCCTATAGATAATTTTTTATGTTCTCTCAGCTGCAAATTAAGCTTATTTATACATATGAAAACATGTTCTAAGGTAACAGATGGGAGATTCTGTGAGAAATATGCACATAAATTTTAGGTTTCATGTGAGCTGTAGATGAAAACAAGCATACTGCCTCCAATTGAAATCTCCCAGCTGTATTGATTTTTCAGAATGGAACATGACTAGAAGTTATTCACAGATGCTCTCCTCCTGCAGCAGCAAGCTGCTCTCCCTCCTCTCATGGGGAAAGGTGCACTGAGGAGAACTACAGATGAGCTGGGGAAAAAAAAAAAACTACTGTAGGCATGAACTGCAGTGGATCTGACTGTAGAAATGCATTTGTTCAGAAATCCAGGAATTATCTTTTTAAAAAGCCAAACAATTTCATCTCTCTTCTCCATCATATATGTACATATAATTCCACTATGTGATCTGCCTAAGACAACAATCCTGTCATAGACAGCAGTACTACTCATCTCTGGTCTCTACCCCACCCCAAAAAAGTCTCAGTGCTGGCCACTGGCAGACATCCCCTCATTTCTTCATTTTCTCCCAGAAAACTCTGCAGTGGGGCTTTCTCCTCCCTCTCCCAGTGCCAGTGTCCAGGGGGGTCCCTGCAACTCACACAGAGCATTCCCTGGGCTGCCTTCTGCCTCAGCAGGCTGCCCCAGGCAGGCTGTCACACACACCAAACAGCTTGAAGAATAAACCCAACCCAAAACCCCACGGCTCTGTGAGTTGTCTTGTCTCCCACCCTCACAAAGTGAAAAGTCATTCCCCCTGCAAGGCTGCCAGGAAGTTTTTAAGCAGGGATTGTGCAACCAAGCATGTGCAGAATGGATATAATACTGGAGAACCAGGTATGTCCCAGGTTTGGTAGGAACATGGATAGGAAATCCAGCTTGGATCCATGGTACTTGTGATTTACATTGGACACATTTGACCTCTTGAGCTGGTTTCTTTATTGTTTGGATCCATGGCCTCATCTGGCAAGCATCCCAGTAACTGAGCATTCAGGGATGCTTACTCAGTGAGTTAACCCCTTCTGAACAGAACCCCAGGCATCATTCAGGAGCAATCTTACTCTGTCAGTGGGATGTCCACACGCAGCCTGCACCACACAGCAAGCTGTAATATTCTGCAGGAACAGCCTTCGTGATCTCAGGACAAAAGAACATTCATAGCAACAAATTCTGAGCAGCATTTGATACAGTCACGACACTCTGCCAAGGAAGATTTACTTCTTTAGTGAGGCACAAGATTGCAACTGCTGAAATTCTGTCTCCTGGGCACTTGAAGTCTATAGCACCTCCAGAAACTCAAAGTTTACTCAACTAGAAAAACTAAAAATAAACCCAAATATAAATGATGTGGCAGACTGACATTCATAGATCCTGAAATCCAATGCACATCAATGCTGACCTAGAACAACCAAAGCTGCATTGTCATTTCACAACTCATAGCTTGCCCTATATAAGAGATGCACTTTACTGGTGCTAAATTCTGAAGAAAACCAGCAGTCATAATTGTCATCACAATTACAAATCCTTTTTTTTCTTATTGCATTCCTCTAAACAGACCAAAAATGAAAAACCTTGGCAATTCCTCCCAAGGTTATTCTGCAGACTCCCACACAAGAGAATTCCTGGGGGTATGGATCTGATGAAGTAATGAATCACAGAGTTTTAGAAACAACCTCAAGAGCTGGTATAAACAGATCAACAAGCATTTCTGTTGCTACTGCACCATGACAGAGACTGAGTTCCTGCCCCAACACACACCCCAGGGCTGCTACCATTGGGATTCCAACATGAAAAACTGGTGCCTATACAGGTCCCACATCTGGAGATTTCCATTCTGGTCTTATTTAAGCTCATGGATGAGATCCACATACTGGATCAACTGCCCAGAACCAACATGCCATGGCTCTGAAATGTCCAGAGCAGCTACAGCTGTAGTAGGAACAACTTCATAGAGACAGACTGATTCAGATGTTCCTGCTGGGAAGTCTGTCTGAACTTCCAAAAAGAACTCCTGCTGGAGAATACTTTTGTTTTTCCATGAGACAAGCAGTTCTGACAGTCCCTGAAGTCTGCAGCTGGAAGCCTCACACAGGCAGCAAATGATGCTGCAGCTACCAAGTCATCATCTTTAGAAGCAGCAGCCACAGGCACAGCACTCCTCTGCCACATTCACACTCCTCGAGCCCTCTGCAAAAGAATTAACTCTAAATTGGGTCCTCAGTTTAACAAACCAGGAGATTCATCTTGTTCACCTTCAGCACAGAAAAGGAGGCAAAACATCCCCTTGCAAAGGGAACTCTTGTCCACCAAAAATTCATCTCCTTCAAAATATCGACACCAAGTCCCAGATTTCAATTTTTGTAAGGCATTTTATGGTTAGCATCACACCTACCAACAGTTATCCTTAAATAGTTCAAGCAGATGTAAAATGATATTACACAGCTTCCTGAATATTCAGAAGATCAGATAATCAAAATTTCTCATCTCAGAGGGGTCATTAGGAAGTGCAGGTCTCACTTCTAAATTGTAACTTCCAACCACTACGGATCATTCTAGCAAATATACCCAACTATTATGTTTATCCCACAGCCTAAGTCATCTCCCAGAAGACTACTGGAGCCTCCAGTTTCTCTTGTTATCTCTTTGGTGGTGCAGTTATGCATGAAAATTAATAATAGCATAAAGGAAATCAAAGTTATTAAAAACATCAAATAAATGGGATTTATTCCTACAAAAGCAGTTTATATGAGGTAAGGCATTAAGTTTTGACTTTAAGTGTAAAGTAACATCCATTTTCAATTTTAAAACTCCTCTTTTAAAATAAACCTATAATTGCTCCACAATGGTTAGTTATTCTTGATGTGCTTCTTCCACATCCTCAATTTCTATTTCAATTTTTTAAATATAGAGGATGTACATTAAACATGACAAAGGAAAGATGCTTTTTAAATCAACAGCACCTCGTCTGAACTAAAAGCATCAGTTACTTTTTGCAGAAATTCACTCCCTCCACTTGAAAGCAAACATTAGCACATCTTGATACACTTTCCAATACCTTGGAAGTCTGAAAAGAAACTCACATATTTTATAAAAACCAGTCTTGACAGCACATAACCGCTTTGCTTTATTCCAGCATTAAACCAGTGGAGGAAGCAGGATGGATAGCACACAACACAGCTAAGAAAATTTATAGTGTGGACTAGTGGAAAGAAAAACTACAAGTACTTTTACCTAAGTCCTTAATTCACATTAAAAATTAAACCCTACACCTGCCACAGAACAGTCTCACTAAGTCTGGCTAATCTTCAGGGTAACTGCATATGGCAAAAGGAAAATTCATTGACATATCTTAACACACAAAAACCAATAAACAGCCCAGAGAAACTGTCCCATATACCACAGACACATTGCTCCAAAACAGGTTCCTGAAATAAAAAAAAAAGAAAATTTGAAATCCTTAAGAAACAGGAACCAGGAAAAGCTACAACCAAAGTTTAACTTTCTGATGCTTGCGTGCCTTCCCTCTCTCCCCGTTATGTAAAACGCTTGAGCACAACACGCTTAAAGCAATCTCGCCCAGTAATCTCCAGCAGAGAGCTAAAGGATGCAGGAGCTTTTTCACAAAATCTGTCTTCAAGCCATCAGCTAAATATTCCACAATCCACGGGTAACTGCCTGGAATGAAACAGCATGTTCTATTCTGGATTTGGGACCTTGCAGCTTTAACCAATTATTTACATAGTCATGAAGATCAGCTTGAATTTTGGAGATGTTGCTGCAGGAGATCTCCACCAGCAAGAGCTGTCACTGGAGCTCCTGGGAGGAGGGAGCAGGAGGGTGAAATGATGGGTAAAATGGGAATCAATTGGAGGGGCCCCTTGCCCAAATCACCTGTCCAAGTGCAGCCTTATGGTGTAACTGGGAGGTAGGGCACTACCAGAACCTACAGCAAAACTCAGAGTCCACCTTCCTCTCAGACTCCAGTGCTAACCATAAGGGAATATTACTGGAATTTTCCCCACTTTGATGTGCCTTGGCAGAGGAATCCGGTGCAGTACAGAGCCCTGAGGCTCTACATTTTGCAGGGAAAATGAAAATATTTCTAATGCTGCAACAAGAAATGCAGAAGTATTTTAAGGAAAGTCACTATAACACAAAAAGAAGGAAATAATAATCCAACATTTTCATGCCCTGTTCTATACATCCTATCTAAAAAGCCAGCTCCCATATACAAAATAAGAGAAGGATGAACTCTCATATTATGTTTTCACAAGTTCAATTAGGAATATAATAATCCTCACCTTTTTTTGTTACATATTTTAAATAATTAAGCAACGAAAGTTCCAGATACCCATCCGCAGTATAAAGCACAGCTTGTGCCCTCAAGGCAAGCTCCATGTAGACCAGCCCTGCCTGTGTTCTCTGATAAAAGAAGGCAATCACTCTGAAGGAACTGTCACCATTAATGTCACTGTAACGAGTGCTTTTGACATCTCACCAACTTGAATTGCCCGAAATAAAAGTTAGAGAAAGCAAATTTCACTCTGCTTGCAGAAGAACACTTCATTATGAAACCTTTGAAACCAAATTTCCACTGGCCAGGTGCTGTAATGTTCCTGGTCACTTCTTCTCAAGGAAGCATCAAGGACCTGTTTGTGTCATTGGTTCCATTCCCTAGGGTGAGCTGTGGAGGTGCAAGTGACAATTGGCCCTTATGCAAAGCAAATGAATCATCATGTCGCCGTGCTCCTGTGCAATCAGAGCCAAATGGAATTTCAAATCTCTTTCTAAAACTTATTTTTAATAAATAGTTCCATTCTATAAGTCTTACCAAAATTTCGTCTCATCTCAGCTGCCTTCTCTTGCCATACCTTGTTACAAATGTCAAACACTGAACCATCTGAGTTCTGCCTCATCTCACAGACTGTAACACATCTAATTTTCAAGCCCCTTGCCTGTCAGTGTGCAAGCTGTAAATCCAGAAACCTTGGGACAAGCATTACATATCACACCTGTGCTGGCTGGTTTGGAACTTGCTGTCCAGGAGGTCCCAAGGCTGGGTAGGAGGTTCTCATCCTCTATTTATACTTTGACTGACAGTCATGCCTAGAGGGAATCCTTTCCACTAAACCTAATTGTTTTACTGAAATGCTGCCAGACACCTCCATCACACCCCTGATGTGCCAGGAGGAATTATAGCTTTTATTTGCACTTGCCGAAAATAGCTCAGCAGTGCATGCCAAGATGGGGATCCTGACATTATTCACAATTTGGAAGAGGCAAGCTATCAGTTACCTTTAAACAAAGCACAGTTCTGCTTTCTTTTAAGAAAGAAATTATCCTATATTCCAAGAGAGGGACAGTTAACTGCAGCTACCACTTCAAGGACATCCCATACAAGAACAATCTTTTGTAAAGACCTAAATTTCTTGCCACAAGTACACAAACAGGAGTGATATCAGTTGAGATCCCTGTTTACTTTGGGAAGTAGTTGTTGAATGTTCTTTTATGTGGGCATTGTCTGTTTTCACCTTTTACCATGGACCAGAAGAAAATATCCTTAAAATGGGAAGTGCTGCTTAGGATGCAGTGTACCATTTGCAATGTACCATGCAGCTGCATTAAATAATAGATTTCATGGCATGAACTATATAAAACCCATTTCTTTTGCCAATTATAACACCATTAATATGATAACCAGAAAATGCATTTATGCATATAATAAATGTCAGTGCTTTTGCCCCCTCTACAACAATACCTCACGTATCCATTTATTTCTCCCTCAATCAAATATTTTCCCATAGTATCACCAATGCTGCCATTTTAACTCTGATGTTATTAATGTTATTTATCACTAATAACAAATAGCAAGTTTAAGGGGAAAAAATAATACATGCAATAAAAAGAGGCAACAAGATACATATTTCTGGGCTAAAACCAACTCATTCAATAGCACTTGCAGGACTGACTTACACTGGCACACAGCAAAAATTCTCAGTTTTGTCTTTCTTCTACAGACACACTCTGTTATTATTCCCAAATGGAACACAAATTTTGTCTCCTTGAACAGCATGGCCAGCACACAAACAGCTCTGTTTGCTTTTCAATTTCACACACATCCACTGCTGCCTCAGCCAACCTGAGGTTGTTAAGCCTCCTTCCCAGGCTGTTTGCTTTGTTTCAGATTTCAAAGCCCAGTGATCTTTCCTCACACTGGCTTTTGCCCAGTGGTTGTCCTGTGCTCTGCTCACCCTTCTCAGACTAAAGAGCAGAATGAGACCTGGTGATGTGATTGCTGTTGCACTGGACTGGGTACCAGCATGCAAAATTTTCTGATTGATGTTACTTTGTGTGACACAAGATGTTGTAACTTCCCCTAAACAATTTGGTAAATTGTTAATTATGCAAAGATAATAACTGCAGACCTGGAATGGGGTTTATCTCTAGTCTTTCACAGGCCAGTGGCACAGAGATGAATACTCTTACAGGTATAAAAGGAATAAATTCTTCAAAAAGAAAAGCATCATTCAAGATTCCAGGCACTTTCTGCTTTAGTGAATGGCATGCACAGTTACAGCTTAACTTGCAGTGGATTAATGCAACATCCAGGGTTCCTTCACAGAGGAGCATGCAAGCACTTCCTAAACAGCTTACACCCATACTGGTATCACTTCAGGATGTCTCAGCATATACCTTAGCTCAACTGATCTATCCTAGCAAAGAGCAAAGTGTATCCCTGCAGAGAAAATATATTTTTTTAAGTTTCTTTTCAATGCAGAAGCAAGAGTGTACATGATGAATTTTGCTAAGGAGAAATAAACACTATCTGGTTTTTTTCACCCAGCAATCAAAGGTGCATTATCCTCAATGAAAGGCCAATAAAAGTTAAAGAGAATATTCCATTACCCACACATTATTTCATGGGTACTTGTTGCCATACTGGTAATTGAGGCCTGAAAACCAGGTTACTTGAACAGCCAGTAGATTACAAGTCTACTGGGAATAGTTAGTAACAAAATTAATATTCAAGCCCTGTATCCTATTAGGGTATTTGTTCTCATTTGGGATTTACAACTTATTTACCTGATAGACTTTTTGCAGTGGAAGACAGTTCACAGTTCATAACTTCAAACTTCATCAAGGCAGCTCCCAAAGAGAATGAGATCAGTGGGATTTTAATCAAGATGGCAACATGCCAGAGGAAAATACAGATTTCCATATACTGGTAGGGTAAATAACAGACTGTTCACTGAACTAGGAGAAAATGGGAAAAGTCAGTAACTGCCAGAGTGGGAATACGTTGGGTCATTTACTCTTTTCCCCTCATCCCCTGAAAAGACTAAAATCATGTAATTTGCAAAACTATTTTTCTGACAGCCTGAGTAATGGCATCCTCTGCTCCATTTTGTCATAACTCTTTAGCTAGTGTCTCCTTCCAAACCTGGGTGTCTGATAATGTCTGCTGTTTCAACCCTAAAATATTAGCAGGATACACAAAAGCTCTGTCTGAGCAGAGTACATGGAATAAGGTAACACTGCAGCACAGGTGAGCCATCCATGTCTGAAATAATGATAAAGTAAAAACTGCTGTAATTCCCAAACCACAGATGAAGTTTGGGAAAGCAGATTGACCATCCCCTGGACAAAGTCCCAGCCTGAACTTCAGACCTCCCAGTGCCTGGAGGAGTGAAGGAACCTGTCCCACATAACCCTTCTCCAGGAGTCACACCTGCAACCTTTCCAATTCCTCCCAGCCACAGAAATGCCCTGACATCATCAGCACCACTTTTTGAGTAAATTTATCACTCACAAGCTCATTAATCACCTCTTAAAGAGCAGAAAATAAATACCTCAATAGAAGATGACACCAAAGAAAGCAACTGACATATCAATTGTTCCTATGTGAGCAAGAGCTCTTTACACACTTGTATCTGCCTTGTATTGTACTTCAGTCCTTTAAGGACTACAAATTCTCCTGCATATCCATTCAGACAGTTACTGATAAGCTTACAGGCTTACATGAGAACAGACAGCTTCAAAAATCAGGATCTGATTTTGAGACCATGTTTAACTTGGACTAAAATTACAGCAATTATGAATGCATGGAGGTTTTTTCAAAAGCACCATTGAACATAAAAGATCAGACTGCTCATTTGATGATTTTCTAGATGTTTCTTTGCTCTCTTTGCAGTATGTTGATCTTCCCTTTGTTAAAAACACGGGGCAGATTCTGGAATTTTTCTGTCCAAAACAGCAGACAAAGCACAGCTGCCATTCCAAGGCATTTCCAACGAAACTGAGGCAGGAGAACAACTCTCACTCTCAAAGCAGAGGCAAACCCAGGCACCTCACCTGGCCCTGAGGGCTCCTGTGTGCCAGTCAGACTAGATCAGATGCAGCAAAAGAGCAAAAAAGATGGAAGAGACAACTCCAAAGACTCTTCCAAAGCTCTCCCAGCAAAGTAGGTCTGGAGCAGAGTGACACTGGCAGCACAGGGGAGGGATCAAGGGAATCAAGACACAACTGACTTGATGAACAAAAAGCTGAAAAATAGATGTTGGTGCTCTCAAAATCAAAAATTGAAACCTCAGTTGATAAAAGAAACAAAAGGAGAACAAATGCAAACATGGCTTTGTTGGTGGACATGGAAGCAGCTCCAGGAGTTTTGGCTGTGTCAGCAAGACAATTTTATTTCATGACTCTGTGCTTGATCTCATCAGTAAACCAGTGAAAACAGAAGCACTGAGTGATAATGCCTCTGCCAACTCAGAGGTTAAGGCAAGTGCTTCAAAAAGAAACTGGTGCCTGGCAAGAGACTCACAAAGCTACACTAACTTTTTCCAGCACCTCATACCTCCTTGTTTAATGACATAAGTACAAAGAAACAGATGGATCCCTTGTACATCAGTCCCACTAAAAAAAAAGGGAAAAAAGAAAAAAAGGTTAATCACAAAACCACTCAAAACACTAAAAAAAAAAGTATGCTACTCCAATTTTATTTTATTTCCTCTGCTCTCCCAAAAGCACAGCTAGGAGGGCATTAAAATTTCTGAAGCTTTTTTTTTAATCTGCATTGGCCTTTCCTTTCTACATGGCAACATATTTTCATTAATAAGCATATTTTAACAAAATAATTGGCCTACGAAGGTCCCTGAAAATGAAACAGCTGTAAGAGCTAAAGAGATTAGAATTCCAGTATTAATGAAGTCTGGGAAAAGTGTGAATTGCTTCAGGGAAGAAACAGGCCTGGTCATTTTGAAACAGAATTTTATCCAATTTTCTGTTCAACCTTTTTTGGAGGAAAAAGTACAAACAGGTCTAACCATGTGTTGTAGACCACATGTAGCATTCATTAACACATCATTTTAACCTTCCTCTCCAGCCATAGCAAATCATCAGAAAAAAGATTTTGTCCACTTCATTAAAGTGTTTTAGGAAGACTATTCTGTTCTTGCAAGGGCATTATTACAATTCTTTGAACACTGCCACAGAAAATGGCAAGAAAATAATGCAGCATAACTAAGATTTTACATTCTTCCTTTCCTAATGGTCTGCTGACCTGACAGCTTCTCTCAGGTACTGAGAATCCATTCTTCCACAGCTTGAACCTGCACAAAAATTATAGATTCTGGACAGAATTGCCTTCTGTAGCCTTTTTTAATACCTATTCAATAATAAAACCAAATTCTCAGTGATGGTGACACTCATTTCCAGTTGTTCAACGAGGCCAGATAAAGTGTGATGTCTCTGAAGAACCCTTCATAGCTGAAGACACTACAAGCTCTGTGGACACCTGAAATCATCCTTTCCTCAGGACAGTAGTGAAAAGAAAATATTTTTGTACTAATTGCTCTATAATACAGCAATTTCTACTCCCTTGACTAGATTACTGACAATAATCACATTATCATCACCTCTTGATCTTCACTGCCTATGTGTTAGCCCATGGCTCATTCCCCTGATGTCATGGCAATCACTACAAACCCTTTCTCCAGAGCAAAAGAAAAAACAAAAACATTCTTTAGTCCATGAAACAAACTTTTAAATAAGAGTCAGAATATTCATCAAGATATTTTTCAGTGTCAAATCCAGCTGGTTGGTCCAGAACACCTGGTTATTTACAGACAGAAATATCACCACGCAATGGCAACAAACATCCAGCACAGACATGAAAAACCTGTAACGTTTTGGGTTTCCAGCTGCAGCTGCAACCCAGACTGCCCAGAAATTTAGGTCCTATAAAGCACTGCAGAGCATGTCTGACATGCAGACATCATCACTGCCAGCTTAGGCTGAGACTAAACCACAGAACACACAAGGGTTCTGTTATGGAGAACGCAACCTCCCAGCCAGGCAGCTCCAGGGCTGGTAACGGGTTCTCCTTTCCCCTAACACACCAGGATGACAAGAGCTAACAGCATCGTTTTTCCAAGTGAAGAGTACATCTTCATCACTTCTCTCTTGAGAATTCTGTCGCTGCCTGAGGCACAAAAGAACAAAATACAAAAAGGCAGAAATACCCAAAAAAAAGTCGAGTTCTCCTGCTTCACATAAAAAGGTAAAGATACTTCTAACTTCTGGGGAAATGTTATGTGCTTTTCTAGGAGATGAGGCTTTAAACATTTTTAGAACATAGTTTGCCATATTCCAACAAGAATCCCAAGGCCAGTCTCTTTCCAAGGCTGATGAGCAGAGTCCTTGACTATCTGATAAGGAGTACATCAGGATCTTCCCACTTTACCTTTGCCAAATCTAACATTTATATAAGCCTGACTGGATTTGGAGGCAGTGTTATTATACTGTTGCATGGTTTTCTCATTCTCATGATTGCTGTAAATGTAAAGAATGTAGAATTAGAAAGAACATGCTCATCCTTCTTCATTGACCAGTTTCCATCATAACACCAGCCAGCTCTTGCCATTCCTGAGCTTCTTCATTTTCCATCTAAATACCATTCACCACTTTCAATTTCCCACCCAAGTTTCAGTTGCCTGACTCATTTTATGTTGTTTAATCAGTTTTTATTCTTCCTACATCCAGCCACCATATCCTCCTCCCAGGCTCATTTTTACCAGATTAAACAAAACCAACTGGCTTCATCTCCTGGAGGTGAGACTTTCATTCCCTGGTCACTGAAGTACCAAATCTCTAAGCTCATTACAGGAGCAGGGCTTTTTAGCAGGTGGGAGACTAAATGCAGACAGTGCTCCAGAAATTTCTTTTTTTTCTAATAGCTGCACTGATAGAAATTAGATACTGGAACCTCCTTCCAGCTTCTGGCCCAAAAACTTTTGCTGCATTCAGCCAGTCCTTAACAAGACGTTACAGCTGGGTTTATTTTTCCTAAAATATGTGTTTATACAGCCAAAGGATGATAAATTTATATATATTAATACCTCAAACTACAAAATTTATCTAGAATATACTAAACTGTAAGTTGTAGTGCTGTAAACAGGCAAAGCATGTCTGGGCTGCATTTTTAATCAAAATACTATGCAATCCAGTGAATTCACCATACTTCTTTTAGCTGTAGTCTTAACCTCAGAAAATTTCCCACCCTGGTCAACAGACATAACAAATCAAAAACTAGAATAAAAAACCACAGTGAGCAGCACAGATTTTAATCCTATCCACCCAGTCATGGAGAGAACTGCTAAAATCTGGGTTAATCCTTCCAATCCTTAGTCAGAAATGAAAGTCTGTGCAATTGAAATAGTATGCCAGAATTAGATTTGCTTGTGCTAAGGATTTGATTAAGCCAAAAATTAAGATCTGAAATAGCTTCAGTTAAAACCAAAGTAGTGCATTTCCACTAACAGATATTATAATCCAAAAAAAGTCGTTGTACTGAGACCAAACTCATAACTCTTCTCTCCACAGGAAATTAATTTGGAACAAATCCCAGACACACTGATTTTCAGATAGTTATGTCAAACAAAAGGAAAACAAAAAAAATTTAAAAATCAGCTTTTCTCCAAAGTGATGATGACAACCACTGTACTGGAATGCCATGAATAAGGAACAGTCACTTGTGAGGAAGACCACAGAAATAAAGACAATTACTTATATTGACCTTAATATGAAGCAGATTCTCACAAACACTGGCAATTTTAACTACTTAAAGTTTGTTACTGCCCTCAAAAACATGACATATGCATTAGATATAAAATATGCATCCCGTATCTATCTACCTGTATTGGGCAGGGATTGACTATTCTCAGCAAACAGAGATTACACATGTCAACATAGGAAATTTTAAAAATGAAAAGGGAGGTTACCACTCTCCCAGGAGCCATTTCACTTGAAGCCTCTTCATCATTTGATTAAAGCCTGCACAAATCTAAAATCTTACAAATAGTCTGCATTTGCTGCTGCTGTAAGTCTTCAGCCTTGTCTATAGACAATTTACATCAAGGCTGAATTTTATGGTTTTTTTTCTTGTTGGAGTTACATGAGAGATCACTTCAGGAGCCAGAACAGCAGTGATCCCCTTGAGCCTACAAATGCCACGTGCACTTGTGTAACACATCCCTGTGCAGTCACCAGGGGAGCCAAAAGCAGAGTGGCAGCAAAACTCTCAGCTACAAATATTTAGGGTCTATAGTAACAGAATAACAGAGGGAAATATTCAGTTGTATTCTCCATGTCAGGATAGCCAGAGGTTTTGAGCAGTTGCATAAGCATATTTCTGTAATCTTTGTTGCTCCCAAGCTGGAAGCTTTTTCTCAGGCAAGGCTCTTTGAAGTTACTTTAGGAACTGGCTCTCTGCAGATGGAAAAAACAAATGATTAAACCAGCTCAATGGGGAGCCAAGCTTACTGTACATACTTGATTTAAAAAGAAACTAAGAGAAGGAGAATTTTTTTTAACACAAACTAGAATGCTTGTTAAGAAGGAAAATATTCCACCATCTGAGCTGAATTAGAAAAGCTACCAGAATTTTTAACTGGGTGGAATATGCAAATGAAACCTCAGAATGACCCAGTAAGGCAGAAATCTAGCTATCAAAATGAAGTTTAAATAAGTTAGTGTATAATAATCAGGTTTAACTCAAATTAAACCAACCAGCTTGTCAACAGGGCATGTCACTGGCAGTCCAGTAAATCATGGGACAGAACACCCCAAGTGCAGCCCCTAACAAACCAAATCATTCCTTTTGCTTGAGATTGCTCTTGTTAGCAGAAGATGCTTTAAGTCTATTGCATGCTTGGCCTTTCTAGCTCCTATTACCAGATATTACAAGACTATGTCTGCATCTTTGTGGCTGTTACATAAAGAATATATTAAGCCCTTCATTTGAGAGGAAAAAGCCCCTTCATTATCTCTTTACATTCAAATCTTCAGGAAAAGCAATTAAATAAGCATTAAAGGACTAATTATTTAAATTATTTGCTTACTTTGCACTTACTCTTCATCATTTACTTCCCAATGAAATCAATCACACCAAAGTCAGGATCCCACAAGCAAGATTTTTGCTTTCCATGTGGACTTGTATATGACCTGCACACTGTCTTTTCCTCATGGCAGTTTGTTCCTCAGCTTTTAGAAACGCCTTTGCTGACCCAGAGAGCTTTTTTCTGCATAACTTATTTAAAACTAAGGTTTTGCATGCCTATAACCTACTTTGTACAGTTAAAAAAACACAGCAGAGGGTTGGAAATGTGCAGAGTTCACTCTTATTTTAGCTTAAGTTTCCCGCTGTTTTCAGGGTGTCCACTGAGGGCTGCACTGCAGCTCAATGAATCAATAGGGCCTGCACTGGAGTAAGGATTGCTGAGCTGGGCTGTTACACTCTATTATTGCCTGAAAGCTCTCCCTATTTAGGGTTCTCTGCCTCATACTGTAAAAAAGGTACACCAAAACCCAGCATCTCTTAGGCCAGGAGTATTCCCATACCAGGAAAGAGCCAGGAAGAATAACTTAAAACAATTTAAACAAGCACACGAAAGATTGGTAAGGATTTCAGTGACCAGTAAAGACACACATACTGCAGGTGACAGCTGGGACCACAAACTTCCAACACATTCATTTACATTTTTATTCAGAGATTATATGATCTGTTTTTATGAGAAATTGGGAATCTCATAAAAAATCTCTGTACATCTTGAGTGTATATAGTGAAAGTATCTGTATATAGTGAGAAGACACTGAACAACGGTTCAGGATATTCTAACATGATTTTTCTTTTTTTATTTGCACCTGTCCTAAGTCATCTATTTAGTGTAATTGGAAATATTTCAGTTATTCTTACGCTATAAAATAGTGATGGATAGTAAAGAGCAACAAGAATATAAGAGATTACAAGCCTGACACCTGAGAAAGGTTAGAAAAGGTGTGACATTGTTTTTGCAGTTGTTAAGACTGGTAAAAATGACAGGATAAGTGTATCTGGAAATGGCTATGATGCTTAGATTTTTGTCTTTATCTAACCCAAAGTGTGGAGGGGATCATGTACTTTGTATTTTTCCCTCCACAAGTGAGCTCACCCCACAAAGAGCCAAGGCTGTCTTTGCCTGGCTCTCCCCTGAGCTCTCTCTCTGCAGACACTGCTCATTTTCAGCCTCATGATCCAACCAGATGTTAGACAACATCAGGATTTGTGTCATTCAGGATCCAGAATTTGTTCAGTGCACGTAATAACAATTTAGGTACCCAGTGCCAGTGAACCTGAGCCTCAGAATGGTATTTCTAAAGTAACAACAGCACATTCACATACAGGGCAGACTGCAAAATTAGCAAGCACCTAAGACAGTGGGAAGAAATTTGCTTTCATATTTTTTCCTGTCAGTCTGTCCTCTCCACAAGAATTCTAAAGGCCCTAATGGGAGATGCAAAATTCAGAATTGAATCAAATTATAAAAGGGAATTATTAATATATTTTGAGACTCCAGTTCCTAAATAATGCAAGGTATTAGGCACTCCCACAAAGCACCTGAAAAGAGTGAATATAGATGCATAGAAAAAAAGTACTTATACTACTACAAATCAGAGAATTAGTGAGCACTCTTTCCATTTTTATAGAAATGAATGTTTAAACAGAACAGCATCAGTAGCCAGCCAAGTGCACAGCAAAACAAGGGGAGGATTTTATTTCAGGAAAAGCCTGTAACAGACTCCCTGTCTCAGAGGTTATACTAAAGGAAAAAAACAAGAGCAGTAGGGAAATTTTAAATTGCCTTAGAATGGATACAAGTAGACACTCCAATACATCAATTTCCACATGGTTAACTCCAACCCAGACTCCCCACACTGACACAGGAAAAGCAAGAATCTCCCTGTACAAGTATCTAAAGTAGTCAATGAATGCAGAAGGAATGACTTAGGACTGAAAAGGATTGCCCAAAATCCCAAGGTCAGGAACCCTGAAGAGATAGAGATTGAAACTGTTCAGCATTTTGAATAATTCTGGTTTTCTCATACTGCTTTTTTCACAAAATATCACTTCCATCACTAATTTTTATTTGTTTTATAATCACCTCAGTTTCCCACCAACACTGCCCTCACTCACCTGGCTCAGTTTATACTCCTTTCCTCTGTTTCCTGCTTATTAAATAAGAAGAGGTCTGGCTTACATTCATAATTTTTACTTTGTTCTTGGGACCCCAGAGAATTTTTATTTGCTCCAATTAAGATGATTTTAGCAAGTGTCTTCTGTGCTCTGTTGACACTGAAAGAATCCCAGAATTCCCAAAATTCAGGGATAGAGAATTTTAAGCAGAGAGGTGTATTCCCCCCACCCTCCTTTGCTTCTGCTAGAAGTGAATTAAGGCAATAATTGAAAATAAAAAGCCATCCTAACTAGCATGACAGTCAAGTATGAAGGGGAATGGCAAATGGATGGGGAGCAGCTGAAGGCTCCAGCAGAGGGGGATTGGAAGCAGCTCCTGGGAGAAGGAGATTGGCAAACAATGGACTGGGTAAGGAAAATCCAGTCTAAGAGGAAGTGAAGAAAGCAAATATTTCTTTTATAACTTCTGCACCAGTTTGCTGTTACACAGTTATGGGACAGAGTTTAAAGTTTCACATGCTAAGCAGCTGAGCCATGCACATCTTGCTCTGGAACCCAGGTTCCACAAAAGGAAATGACAGCCTTTCTGCAGATTACAGTAGTTAAATGCAGATACAGGAGAGAGGAGGGGATGGCAAACAGATCAAAACAAAATAAAGAACAGGGTTAGTTTGTTTCCTACAAAAATAATGCTACTGCTGAAAATAAACCAGACCATCCTGAAAATAAACCAGACCATCCTGAATGGTACTTGACTAGAATACAGACGCATAATTCATAATTCTGGCATTTGTTTTCTTATGATGAGTTCACAAGCCTTATCTCATCCCAATTAGGTACTTCATAAGCTCTGATGCCTATATCAACACAATTTACTCAGAACTCTTAATTAGCTTCACACACAAAAAATAACATGCAATTTGATCTGGTAATTATATGTTTCTGTAACTCCTAAAAGCAACTTGTTACTTAGAAGAGATTACCTTAATTCTATTTTCTGTCATACATAATTGTGTTGCAAATTTTGTTGAGCTGAAAGGTGGCTATAAAACCCCTGCTCTTTCTTCTTCCATAGTAGTTCTACATACACAGTGTGTTTCCACTGGACACAAAATCAATGCAGTGAAAACAAAGCAGTCCTATTGCTAATTTAGTCACATGGAAAGGCAAACTGCTCACCACAAATAGACAAAACTTTCCATCAATAAAGTTACAGAAATCTTGAACCAAAAGTTAGGATACTAAAAAAAAAAAAAATCACTGTCAAGAAAAGGAAAAAAAAAAAAGAAGATAAGCAGCTTTCCACTCAGCAATCCTTTGAATGAAACATGTTTATAGAAATATCTTGCTGCAATGTGCACCAAAGGCAGGTTATAAATAGCCACAAACACTGAGCAGAGGCCATGGAGCAAGACCAGCCCTGGTGCTCTCAGTCATGCTGCAGCAAGGAACTTGTGACAAGGAAATGGTTCAGCCTATCTTCATTAAAAGCCTAGAAGGAAATTACTTTCCCAAACCTATGATGGAGACAGGAAGCCTAAAACACTGACTGGGGAGTCATGTGGTAATGAAGCACCTCTCCAAGAAAGCTTACTCAAAACCCAAATCAAGGGATGCACAAAGCTGAGAGGTCTTGATCTGAAAAAATCCAAGCTACCCCAGAATGGGTGGATGTGATCCTGCTGAGAAATCACATTTCTGTTAGCCAATGCAGCACACCAAAGCACCACCACCTGTAGGCTCCACCCCAAGGAGTAGGTAAACCACTGAAAAATATTAAAAGCATGAAGATTACCACCTGCTTTTCTCTCACCCTTCCTTCTCCACCTTCAGCAAGGGAATCCAGGAGAAAGCAGGGAGAAGAGCCTGCATGTATACAAAAACCACAGACCTCAATTTCTCAGGGCTGGTCACACCCAAATAAGAAACAAAATATGTCCGAAGAGATGTCTTTCTATCAAAAGAAATTGAGATTGATTCGGAGCTGTATGCAGAATATTACAATGTTTTAGTCAAATCTCATCCAGAACCCTTCAATGTGTTTCTCAGTGTGTTACAGCCAGAAGGAAATGCACCTCTGGGTAAGTGACCAAAGGGAGTTCCTGCCATGCTCTAGAAGTTTATGACCAGTCTGACCTCAGATATGTAGCTGGATTTCCTAAATTTAGTTCAGTCTCTGTAGCTGTTGAAGAGGACAATAGAAATGAAATGGATAATACAAGCCATCTACATATGTAGATGAATTATTTCTTGAATTATTGAATTATTATTCTTGAATTCATTATTCATGAATTATTTCTTTAATCTGCAAGTGGAGCTGAAAGAATCAGTATGCAAATAAAATCTTCATCACAAGTTTGGACTAGAAATGGTTCCTTTTTCAAGAGGTTTAAATCATTCACAAAGGTTCATCAGGGAACCCCATTTACCCTCAGCCCAGGAACCCAGAAAGGACAATCCTTTCTCCAGAGGAATTTTGCTCTTCCCCAAATAAGAGACAACTTGTACACCTGGAACTTCCTCCTCCCCCCAGATACTGAGGCTTTTTGATCCCTTAAGCTTCAGGTGTAAGGAATGTACAGAAAAAACTTCTGTAGGGAAAGGAGACAATGTTAACTGCATGTCATAAACTTAGAGCAGCGTGGCACCAACCAACCCCATCAGCAACTGGGAATATTACATCTGCATAACAGCAAAACTCATCTTCCTAATGGTTGTTCAGCTTTCATACTACCTTTCTTCTGCACACGTCAATTTCTCTCCAAACATTCCCCCTTCTAACTAACCACTCTTATTTCCAGTTCTGGTTTCACAGAGCCTGCGAGTTTCACCTTTCCCTGACCCAGACTATCAACTCTCAGGACAGACAGGATTCATCCCACATTTCCCAAAGGGCACAAAACATTTTCCTTGAAAGCGTGGGGAGACAGAGCATAAGCCCTGAGCAGCAGTGTCCCTGCAGGGCCATGAGAGCCCAGCTGGGTGTCCCCCTTGAGGAGCCAGAGGGGCTGGGCTGATGCACTTGACCCCACTGCAGAACTGGGGCTCTGCAGGCAGGGAACTGAACCACGAGCAGCTTCACAAACTGTGCCTCCAGCTCATGCACCTCAACTGCAAGCACAGGGGTTTTCTCCTAAGGACATTAAGTCTAAATCTAATATAAATAGCCAATGATGCTGCTGCAGCTTTATGTATTTATTTCAGTGAAGTACAGAAGAAAATATCTCAAGGATTTAAACGAACAATATGGTGACAGATGGTGTGGAGACAATCCAGGCTGGGCTCTCTCAGTAAAATCCACACAACTTCATAGCTCCAGGGAAGAGCAGAGGCAAAGGAGGAAGGAGGAGGGAAGAGGGGAAGGGAAAGAGTACACACAAACCAGATGACCATAGATTTGTAAAAAATAAAAGCTACAGTCTGCAAATTCTTTCTGTGCATCCATTCAAAGCCTTTGTACCATCACGATGTAGGCAGATCTATACCAGAGTCTTCCAAGCAAAATAAAAAATTATAGAGAAATTCTTCAAATTAAATTGTTAGTTCAAATAAGTGACAGAACACACTAATGAACTGTCTATTCAACTAATCTAAGCATCCTCAAAAAAAATTAATAGATGAAACACAAAAAAATGTGTTTGACATTATATCAAAGCCCTTCTGTTCTGTACACTGCATAATTTTAGACTTTCAGGTACATTCTCTGGATAATTCTAATTGCCACAAACTTGCTATATATTTTGTAATGGCCTATAATTATTTTATAGCTTAAAAGGAATAATTCTTAATATTGTATTTGAGAATGTTCTTGGGAAAAAAATTTCCAAAGATGCCACCAGGAGTTTCTGGAAGCTGAAAATCATGCTGAAGGTCTTGTGTCCTACTTTCACAGCCCAGGAGTCTGCTGTGTTGTAATTACCCACAGGCAGGCAATAGTTTGGAGAGATTGCTTGGGTGATCTACAACAGGAACTTGCCAGCAGTTTTAAGATGTTGCTCAAAACAAGATACTTAAAGATTTCTATTTTCAAGGTAAAACTGTAAGAACAGTTGGAAGAGAAAGAAAACAGTACCTTTGAGATTAAAATATACAGCTTACTGCAAAAGACTAAAGTGAAGCCAAACCATCCTCTCTCCTAAATGAGTGGAGTGTGGGAACCAACCCTGCACCCTCAGCTCAGCTGCAGCTGTAAATTTAAGCAAACTAAAATATCAGGAACTTACTACACCTAAACTGCATGAAATATCAAGCAAACTCTAGAAGACTTCAGTTTCCTACAACCTGCTCATTAGTTATTAGTGTTCCTAATCTTTTCAAAACTAGTTTCCTTCTAATTTAGAAAATTAAACTAAATATCCCTCCCTTGAGCTCCATAAGAGTGACAGCTCAGGTCTACTCTTGCCGTATTCCAGAAATCCATCCATGTTTTCCTTCACTGAATTAAGAGGGATAAACTAACATAGACAAAAGAATGAGGAATAATATAATCACCTCTAGGAAAATTTATTGCTGGGAGACCCTCTAGAAAAAGGAGTGGGAGAAAGAGAGCAAGAAAGCAAAGCTCACATCATTAATATAATGCTCCTCTGAGTTCAAGATCCAGCTGAAGGCAGCAAACACTCCCAGCCATGCCAGCACAGCAATAGCAATGTCTAAATCAGCAGGTTCCATCCCAACCACCTCACCCTGGCACAGCACTGCCTCCTGAGGGGGAAAAACACGGGAGATTGTGTCCACTCACTTCATCCCCTCAGCAGGACAAACCTCAGGATTGAGAGACATTTTTCATCATTTAACAACACTGATTACAGAATGTGTAATTGCAGAATGGGAAAAAGGTACTACATTCCAGGTCTACAAATCTTATGGATGTGCAAGACTTTCTCAAAAGTACATATAGATTGGCTTTGGATATGGAAAACTAAACACAGATTCACAAGGAGGTCAGTGCGACATTTCTATTGCAGCGCAAAATAAAAATTAGAATATCTGAAGGTTATTCTTCCCATAGGGACCTTCATACAGCTAGAAAGGAAGAAAATCATATTCAATTGCTTCTTTAAATGAGTCAGAAGCTGGAAATATTGTGTGCAACAGACTATGTAGTAGTGCAAGCTACTATGTCTAGACCTGAAACAGCAGTTATATGAAAACTGCTATTTTTGCACTAAAGTATTTATTAACCTGTGGTTTAATCTTCCAAACAGTAACAAAGTCAATGTGAGTATCATGCTCAGACACATAGTGCCACACACATCAGCCATCAGTAAGGGCAGAAATGAAAAGTTGCTATTATAGAAAATCTTAAATTTACAGTTTTCTATAATGAAATACAGAACTGTTTTTACAAGCCAACTAAACGGGCTGGACAGAAATCTACTTATGCATATGGCAGACACATGAATTAATGAGCACATTCCATGTAGTATGACCTCCAGAAAAGATTCTACAATAAAAAACAAATACAACATCCCCCTGCCATCCATCAAACAATGTTGAAGCATTAGGAGTTGAAGCACACTTACACATAGTACAAGAGTTAAGTGTAGCTTTTGAACCTTTTTGGCCCTTTAGAGAATCATTGTGCCATGGAGACATTTGGCAAAGAAGCTGGAGGATGTGTGGAGGAACTTTAATATCTAAGTCACATATGGATAAGGAAGCATAAATGCTCCAGAGCCAGGAGTCTGGGAGGGTTCTGATCACAGCTGCTTAGAGTTCTGGTTTACACAAGTGCAGCACAGTTTTGTGCCTCTCAAATGAGCTAAAACAAAGCAATTCCAGCTATACCTCTAATGAGGTGAAAATGACAAGTAATGCAAACATCTTCATGTGTTTCACTAAAGTACCTAAAAAATCACGGCGAAAGGAAGGAAAGATTTCAAAGCAGAGTTTCGCTCAGTGCTTATTAGCAATTAGATGCCTTGCTGACCAAGTGTCCGGCAGGGCTGCAGGGCTGGGGCCCAGGGATGGGCCGAACGTGAGTCAGCAGTGCTCCCTTTCGGCGGCACAGCCCGGCCCGGCTGCGGCAGCAGCAGCGGCCCCAGGGAGGGACTGCTCCCCTCACAGCGCCCACGAGGCCAAATCTGAGTCCCTGTCCTGTTTGGGTCACCCCACACACGACACCAATGGATCCCAGGAAGTCCAAAGTGCGAGGGCTGAAGGAACCTTTTCCCCAGGAAAGCGACAGGTAAGGAGTTTTTAACTGCAGCCTGCAATGGCACTGAGAGCTGGACTCGGATTCACGGCAAAAGGACAAAAGCCTGTGGTATCAAGGGAAACTCTAATGAGATAAAAGGAAAATATTTGCATGGTGAGAGAGGTTAATTGCTGAAACAGATTGCCCAGAGAGGCTGTGGTATCTACTTCCAGGGAGATATTCAAAACTTGACTGGATGATCTGATTTCCATATTAGCTCATCAGAGAGCAAGGGCTGGGTTAGACAACCTCCAGCAACCCTGTCCAACCTCCAGGGCTCTCACAGAATCATTGTGCAATAATGTATAGCACTTACCTTTTGGAAAAGCAGTGAGTTATTTTGCATAACATTTCCAGATCTGTTTCAAGAAGTATCACTTTGTGATAGCCCTTCTGGAAAATTACCCTCACCCTTAACACTTCTTGACTGTGTTATAACTGTGAGTGCTTCCACAACAATAAAATGTCTCAAATTATGTCTTTCAGAAAGACTTCTGGAAAGATTTAGGTTTGCAATCAGCAAAAGCAGTATGGTTCAAAGACACTAAATATTCCTGGATATATTTACAATATGTAGGGATAATATTCCCACATGTGAAAAAGTCTTTTAGCATTGACATAAAACTAACCATGATGTTCTGTTTTTAAAAAAAGTATCACAAATACTACCATTATAATCACAGTATGTGGTGAAACAAAGGTAACTATGTTTGAAACAAAATGCTCAAGTCAGAAAACAGTTCCTAAGCAATGTTTGTGTTGAAATGTCTCAAATGTCAAGAGATACAAGATGAATAAACAGCCAGCCTGTTTTCAGCGTCCTCCAAGGGATGCTGATGCACAGCAGGCTGGCACAGATGCCCCAGACAATTCTCATCTTGTTTCAGCAGACTGTCCCACATCTGAATATGTTTGAAGTGCGTGGCAGAACTGGGGACCAAAGCCAAGGAGCAGTTCATTGGCAGCAGAGCTCCTGCCAAGAGCAGGGGATAAGATCAGCAGGAGCAGAGCATGTGGCACTGCCCAAAGGGCATCTCTGCAGCACAGTCAGGATCCAATAAGTGCCATAAATCCCCAGGTGTCCCATTGGTTTGTTGGTAGGGTTTGGACAGCTGATGTCAGGTGAAAAGAGATCAGCAAGGTTCAGAAACATTCAGGTTTAGTTGGCTTCACATGCCTGTCTATTTTCCATGTCTGAATCATGCTAAATCTCTCCTCAGATGGTGCAGGCAAACTCTGAGCAAACTGAAGCAGAGCTGGGCTGGCAAAGGAGGCAGTCTAGACAACACACCACTCACCCCAGATGTTCAGACAGGGATGCAGTGCTCCAAAAGCTTTATGTCCTGCATTAATCACTGCAAACTCCAAATGTCGCCATACCTCATTCTTAGAAATATAAAACAACTTGGTTTTTTTTAACAGATAAGGGCCTTCAGTCAAGATTCACATTGACATAATATTTATTAGCCACAGAGAATATGGTAGCTTATCTCCTCTGAGTCATTCAGTGAAGTCTTCAGCAGTATAGAGTGTTATAAATGAGTTCCCATTCCTGTGCCCTCAGTTTAGTCGAGTTCAGCATCACATAACAACCACCTGGCACAGAACTCACAGGATAAGGACATAAATGAAATGGCCTTATCAGAGTGCCAGAGCATTGCTTCCACAAGCAGGAGTGGGATCAGGCACCTTTTGCACAGCCAGGCATCTCAATGCATGAGACAAAGCAGGAGACTTAAAATAATCTTCACAAGTCAGCCAACACCTCTGTGTGCCAGCTAAAATCCTGACAGAGACTTGAAAGATTTCATATTTCCAATCCTTCTCCCTCAGATTTCATCTCCCCGCTTTTATGACAGCACTGTGAATTTCAACTTCATCTCCAAGGAATTCATTCCTAAATGAATGGTTAATTGAGTGACACCTGCAAGTCTCATTACTGAGATGTTCCAAACCCCACTGCAAGACACTGCAATTGTAAAGGTCAGGTTGAAAATTAAGGCAATATTAGTTGCGTGAACAAACAATTCCTTCAGCCAATTCAGGTTACTGAAGACTGCTCTGTTAGATTGTTTTAACACACAAAAGACAATTTTGATTTCCCAAATGGAAATCTTAGAAGCTGAATTTCAGCAGGAAAGTTTGCTAATAAAACTTTGATAACCCCTAAAATAAAAGACAGTGATACAATAATGATAATATTAGCATACAGTGAAAATAGTAGTAATTAACTGAGATAAAAAAATAGACTGTTTCATTTTCTAGAGGCTCTTACATAAAAGTAAAAATAGATCTGTATCAGTAATAATATCCTGCATCTGCTACCAAGAGTGAAGATGATTCTGTAAGAATTTCTTCCAGTGTTTCATCACTTAGCCCTGGCTGAGATCAAGTGTTCTTACAGTGGCAGACACAATTAAGTGAAATATGTGTCAAATAGAAGCATTAAATAATATAAACCCAGCTTTAAAAGACAAGTAAATCTGCACTGTAATTTAAAAGCACATGAAATAACTGCCTCTCTAATTTGGTCACTGCAATTGCATTTAAGATAGCAGCACTGACTGTCATGATCTTTCTGTATAAATCAAGATGTCAATGCATTGTTATAGGATCTCTGCTATAATTCAGCACTTATTGTCCTTGTATTGTATGACAAGTTCTAAAGGAAGATTATTCAAAACACCAAGAGAAACAGACCTCTTATCCCAATGGAAAAAAGTCTATTCCAGAGGTAAAAAGTTTCCAAAGTCCAAAGCTGATTCCTCAGTTAAGCCTGCTTCTTTCCCCCCCAACTTCACAAAATAATGTATCTGGACCACTTCCTTTTCAGATGTGTTCAGAGAGCCCTTTACTACTCAAAAGTCACTCATAAGAAAAAATAATAATCAATGAATAAGGAACCCTAAAGCATGGAGATACCAGGAAATAAGTTAGAATTAACATTAAAGATGCTCAAGTGCTGGTGAACCAGTGCCTTCCCCCATCTGCACTCTCCTCTCACACCACACTGGGAGCTCCTCTGAGATCCAGGCGAGGCAGAGTCCCCAGCAGAGCTGAGCCCTGCACTGAGTGCCTGTCTCAGGAGCAGCAGGGATCACCTCTCAAAATCAATGCTGCAGTGCCAGCAAAGAGCTCTTAAAAATCCTTGCTATGTTAAGGAACTTGAGACATGAGTCACTTTTGCTCTTCCAGTCTCACAACAGATTACATAAAAATATGTTTTCCAACAAGACCATTTATCGTTATCTCCAGATTTCAGACAGCCCTTACTGCATTTCATGAACTACAGCAGCAAAGCAGAACTATCCAGTTAGCAAAAATCTCATTCAATGAATTCTTGGAATGCAGTGGTTCAAGTGTGCATGACTATTTAATTCAGATACTGTAGTGGATCACTAAAGTCTGGCTTATTATTATTCTTGCTGTTTCACCCAGATACATTCAAGTCTATTGCTTGGTATTTCTCACAAGCACCACAGAACACCTGCTTATAGTTTTACATCTTATCCTCAAAATCATTTGATGAACCTACTATAACCTACTATTAGAGGCTGGTTTTACCTGTATTGATCATATTAAAGTTTTTTAACTGACCATCATTCCATGTGCTGGAGAGTAATATCTCATTAGGGCTGCTTTGATAGTGTTAGAAAGTTGAGTTTCAGGTATGAACCCCAAAATATTTCTGAATATTTGATGAGCCATCAACAAAGACACTATTATGCATACAAGTACAGAGAGACAATTAAGAGCATCTTTTTGAACTTGCTCATAACAATTATTCATGACAGAGACCAATAAAATGAATAGCAAGAGCTCTTAATAAATTTTCCTACCTTATCTGCCATTATCATGGAGGCCCCGCCATGAATTCCAAGAATTGGAATAGAAGTCTGAGATGAAATAAAATCCAAAATCTGAGCTACTGCCTCCTGATCAGTGTCATCTCCAAAAACCACTCCATGGATCTTGGTGCCTGACATCAAGTCACAAACATGTGTTATGATGCTCTTAGGGTCAGTCTGGTTCACAAGGAGAGTCACGACATTGATATCAACAGTCAGGTCTGCTGACATTTCCCTGGTCCAGAGAGCTCTGATATCTCTCTCTGTTATGTACTTGGTCCTTCCCAGAATCACTGCAATGTTCAGGATGGGATAATTTTTCTCTGCTCCATGAACAAGATCCAAAGGTGCCAGAAGAGCTTGGAGTACCAGGAGAGCACAGCCAATTTTCCTCATCTTTGCCAGCTTTATCCCCTGTAAAAGCGATCACAATGTATAAGAAGAAAGTAGAGAAAAATATATATACTGCATATCTTCAAAGAAGGTTTTAAACAGAAAGCTTCTGGGCATAATGCAAACTTTAGCAGCTTTTTATAATGCATCCTTCACCTTAGTTCCAAGTCAAGCCTCTTATATCCTATCAAAAACTTGGCTTGATGACAGTATTACAGCTGGCCTTCCACAAGCAAGGCAAAAACTGTAGCAGAAGTTCAGAGAAAAGACCCATTAACATTCTTCCTGGATAGCCAACAAAATTTAAATGACTGACATAATTAAAAAAAAAAGACATTATCATCCTTCTCTTCAACCTTGCTGTGCTAAAATAGGTAAAAGAAATCTTTTTCCATCCAGAATATTTCCCTTCATCCTGGACATCTATTTAAACATTAGTCACGGTCTATCAGAGAGAGGTATTTTAGCCCAAAATGAGAGAAGTGAGCCAGAGGTCTGCTGGAACCCCCACTCCACACACTCCGTACATCTCACAGCATCCCAAACCCATGCTGGTTTATTTCTGAGGATCCCTCCTAGGCAGCCGCTGCTTAAGGAATCCTACTGCATTTCTGGAACAGATTCAAAAGCACAATATTCTATCTTAATTCTTCTCTGTCCTCTCATGCAGCATTCAGAACTTGAGCATCTCAGAACTGCTGATCTTGGACACAAAGTTGTCCCTAGTGTTGAAGGGGAGGGTGTTCCATAAATGAGCATCACTGCACCGGTTACCTCATGTCTTCACTGAGTCTCTGTAGGGGGCTGAATATAGACGGAGTAGGACGGGGAGAGAGATGAGCCACAGAAGGGATCTGAACTATCTGAAGGAGGGAGAAGGAGAGCAGGTCTGACTCTGCAAGATCTCCCCGTGTTTCTGTGCCCCGGGGGATTTCCACCCCCATAACTGGCTCTCCGCTAGCTGCAGGAAGGGAGTCCCTGTGCCACATCAAGCCAAGCTTGTTGCAGAGCGTCAGCAGAGCACACAAGCGGGGCTGTCCAATCAGGGGTGGCATTTTTCACATCTCCCCTCTCATCCCGCCAGCCCTATCCCCATCCTCGGCCACAGTCGCCTGCTGCTGACACACACACAGCCAGACACGGGCTTGCAGCATCGCCACCTCCTTTCGGGGCACTCCACAGAGCATTTAACCGCACATCAGCGCTGCCTGCTTCACTGCGGGCCGGGCTCCCGCCGGCCGCCGCCACACGGAGCGCGGTGGAACAGCGCACCGAACTGCCCCGGCTTCCCCCCGAGCCCGAGGAAGGCTCGGGGCGCCCCGAACCCCCCTGTTCCGAGCGCCCCTCTCCAATCCCCCGCTCCGAGTCCCCCTCGGGCACGGAGGTGCCGGCAGCGCGCACCGGGAGCGCGCCCCGGCGGGCCGGCCGCGGCGCGAGGGCGCCCCCGTGCGGACGCGGGCCGCACGTACCCAGCGCCTCAGGAGACGGAGCGGCGGCGGCTGCCGGAGGTGCCGGTGCTGCTGTCGGTGTCGCTGCAGGACATGTCGCGACCGCGGGCATGTCGCGCCCCTCGCTGCCCGGGCTCAGGGCTGGCCTCTGCGCCGCTGGCCGCACGCGTGATCCCCGCCGCAGCCTGCGAGCGACATCGCATCCCGGGAGGGCAGCTACGTGGACAGGGAGACAGGCAAGGGGGGGCTGGACACGGGGGGGGACGGGACGGGACAGCGAGGGGACGAGAGGAGACGAGGAGAAGCCGTTAGTCAGGTTGCAGGTTTGACAGGAGAAAAAGAAATACACTTCGATCGCATGTGGTATGTGAACGGAAATAAAGTGACTACACTCAAAAGTTCCCCCCCTTCACTTAGATTTCAGCTCTTTGCTAAAAGCAGCTCCGTGAGCCCTCAGCCGTCCGGGATACGTCCCTCATCTTATCCAGGTCAGGAAAATCCTGAGCTCCCAACTGCCCGTTTGCTTCCAAGTGAGATGGACGGGCTTGAGCGCTAAGGGAAGAGACATCCAACCTGGAAAGCGCAGCTAGAAGCAAACTAATTAACATGAGCAAGGGCAGGAGTTTTCTTAGCAGGTTCAAAACAAGAATAACCCGGAGCACAGCTAAAGCGGTGTGGGATAAAGCTCTCCTGGAGCAGAACCGCTTCATTCCCAATTTACCATAAACAAACCCAGGGAGACACTATAGCAGAGCTCGCCAAGGAAAGCTCGAATGCTCCGGTTTTTTTCATTCATAATTCCCAGTAAATATGCATGAAGGCAGTTCTCCAAGCACCCCCAGCTCTATGTAGGACGCTGGCTCGCCAGGCAGAGCAGCCGGCGCTCCCTGCCCGGCCCTCGGTGCTGCCGGGGAACTCGGAGCCGGCACCGAGAGCCCCGAGCCCTGCGCGGCGCCCCTGCCCCGGAGCTGGGCGCGATCCGGGCTCCCCACCAGCGGTACTTACTGCATTCTCCCTCCACATAGTTCCAGTTTAAAGATCCTCAAAGTCATTTCAGTAGATTCCTTTGCAAACAGTGAAGTGGAAAATAGGTCCCTTAACGCCTGGATTTCATCCTGCAACTTGTTCCCACCGCAGTAAATAGCAGCCCGGCAGCTCTTTATCGCTCGAAATCCCGCATGATCAAGTTTTAGCAGAGCCATTGCAACTGAGATTCGCTCTTTACTTTTGGCAGGAGGCATTTAAGCATCTTCATCTTTTTTTTTTCTTTTTTTTTTTTTTTCTCTCTTCCCTTTTTTAAATCGCGGTATTGCCGCAGCAGTTCCCCAGGACGGCGGGCACGGAGCTGCTCTCGGCTCCCTGGAAGCGGCGGGGACTGCCCGGGCTCCGGGAGGTGCGGCGGGCTCCACCCGGGGCCGCCTGCGCGGCGCTGCGGGCGCGCTCCGCTCCGCCGCCCCCGGCACCGCCGCCCTTGCAGGGGCGCAGCTCACGGCCGCCCTGCCGGAGCCGGAGCAGCCGCTCTGGATACTTTGAAGGCTTCTCTCCCACCCCACCCCCCCCGCCCCGCTCTGCTTGCCCAAGCACCAGCGAATGAGTCAGACGCAGGCAATCGGGGGAGGGGGTGTCAGATCTGGGGGAACGGCGAGAACACCGGGTTTGGGGCACAGGAGCGGCAAACTCCAGCGCTCTCCCCGCAGCAGCATCCCCGGCCAAAGGCTGGTAGCCCGGGAAACCCCAGGGTGTTCTCTCCTTTCCCTTGATGCAGGGGCTGTCAAGCAGAAATCCCTACCGTGGGGCTCAGGGGAATGAATGTGGAGCAGCAGCTTACACACTAAAAGCAGCCCTAAAAGCTCCAGACAGCAGCCAAATATCACAAAAAAGCTCTGTAGAAGTTGGCTCCATCTGTGCATCCCTGCTGCTCCATCCGCCTTTCCACACCCCCCATTTCAGAGCCTGGAGCCTGTTTCCCCATCTCCCATTCCCCTCGCACAGCCCTGGTGTCAGACCCGCCTGGCCTTGGAGCAATTCTTGCCTCCCTGCCCACACCACAGCCCACCTCAACCTCCCTCCACCACAGCTGCTGTGCCTTCTCCCTCACTCCACTGCTCTCCTGCTTTTTCCTTTCCACCATCCTGCTCCAGCTGCCACAACTTATTTGGTTTAGCACAAGTGAATGTGCCAGCTAAGTACCACAGAGGGATGGCCTCCTCCATGCTCCATCCTTTACAGCCATGTTCATTCCCACACCAAATACTTCAGAGTAAGGCAAAGTCACACGTTTTGACAGACCCCCACTCCTGTGCCAGAGGAAACTTTTGGGTTCAAATAGAATAATGCCAAACGTTCATCCTCTGAAGTTTGCTTTTCACTACATGAAGACACAGAACACCAAATCTCTCCCAAAGACATTTAACAACACATCAGCTTTACTGCTCTTGACAGTCTCATCATTGAATTCCCTCATAGGTCTATGCCTGGTTTTTTCCTCCTTTGAAAGATCTCACCTCCTAACTTATTTAGGGATTACTTCCTCAGACATTGCATTAGTCTTTCTAAGCAAAGCAATTAAGCAGTTTCAACTGCCTTTTTTTTTTTTTTAATGTTTGATGCTTTAATGCATCTCTGCATTTCACCCTGGATGAACATTTTCCCCCTGTAAATATTATAGTGATGTTTGTCACGGTTACTGGAGATGAGGTTGCAGTTCCATCCTTGTGTAAGGGTTATTTCAGTGTTATCATTCAGGAGATTTACTGGAACAGCAGCAAAAACAGATTCAAAATCCTCAGATAAAAGTGAAATTCACAATGGTGAAAAATAGCAGCACTAACATTAGCCTATGTTTAAAATATAAAAAGGCCCATGGTGTTTTTGGGAAATACTTAGGATATAATATACTTAGTGTACGATACACTGAGTTTAATGGTGTGAAAGACCAATACAAGAAATACCCACAATTTCTAACTTCAGAGCTATATGATTTTTATTAATCCAAATTTGGAAATAGTTTAGTGTTATTTCCAGATATTTTTGCTCAATTACTCTCAAAAATTTGTGAAATATCACGATAAAAACAGTCTAAATTTACAAATTAGAATAGAGCATATTAAAATTTTCTGCAAACACAGTGGGATTAATCTTGGCAATACGTATGCAGCCTTCCCGAAAGCTTCACCAAATTCAAGCAGATTACTGCCTACAGAATTGAGCAAATGCTGCAAAATTAAGACTGCTGCTTTAATAGATATTCACACTCCATCTCTAGGTATATTTGCACAGTTTTAAATTAAAGAGCTGCAAACATGACAAGTCATCAATTTCACTCAGCAGAAACAAGAAAACAAAGCCTGCATTTAAGTGTCTAACCCCTGTAAATTTTGTGTAAGGGAACACTTACTTCAAAAACACTAACAAAACACTAACACCCCTGCACATGGGGCACTGACCATCTTCATGGACAGCTCTTATTCTGGGAGGCAGGTGGATTTACCTTAAATGATTGCCTGCTCCACATGGGCAGCTCTGCACTTTTCTAAAGCACCTACAACCCAAGTTCAAGAAGTTTGGGATCATGCATTCTGAGGATATTTCCCACCTGAAGTTCCCCTACCAGGCCTGCCTCCTACATAAACACCAATTTAAAGGTCAGGAACTGTCTTCATACTCTGTTCCTCTTAAAATAACATCAAATCACAAAAAGGTTTCTTCTTTCTGAACGTGACCTGTTGCAGAGAGCACTTGCCAACAGAAACAAGCAGCCAAATTGCCAGGTACAGGCAATGCTTCCAGGGCAGGGTCTGATGGGCTGGCACAAGGCAGATTTCTGTCTGTCACTGACTCCTCACTGAGTGACACTAACTTGATCTCTAATTTGCTTTACTCTACCAGCTGAAAGGTTCTTAACCTCAGAATGTTAGACAGCTAAATTAAAAGTCAAATTTAACCTCCAGATTCCAGAAAACAACTCTAATTTTCCTCTTGCTTTTAGGAAGTGCAGTAAAGTAAGCTAAGTACAACCATGTTCTTTAAAAAAACAAAACTCTTCACATTAAATTACACCAAAATTATTTTAAAATATTATATTAGTACTACCATTATTGCCACTCTACTGTCAATAGTGGTAGTCTCCTTTGTAGTCTTCTTTGCAAGAGTTTAGGACAATTTGAGAGATCTCTCAAAAAAATGGCAGATTTCCTCAATAATCCTTGCTACATGAAAACTCCACTGCAATAAGTTCTTAAATTTCATGAAACAAAATGGTAATGAGATATTACAGGCTGGGTTAAGGGAGAGAAGCTTACTTGGAATTCTTTCCAAATTTAAAAATGTTTTAATTCCAGCAATAAACTACTTTTATATTCAGTTACTTTTATATGCTTATTGTCTTTCACAAATATCTGAATTTCACCTACCCTGACAAATGTGTCCAACAGGAATCAAAAGTCACATTGATGCAAAATCATTTTTCAGTACCACACAGGATCAGGTCTGAAATGGAGCCACTTGACTCAACAAAAACTTAATGCAGAGCAAACAAGGAAACAAGGATACAGTAACATAAATTTACTCTTGGGAGTCTGCAAAGTTACTTACATGCTAAATGAAATCAAAGTAAAAATGGGAAAGAACTCAATTGTTTTCCAACTTGCTAAAACATTTTGTCACAGATGGCCCTCTTATTGAAAACTGGCATAGCTCCTCATTTGGCAGTGCTCTTCCTTGCACAATTTACCAAGTCATGCATGAAATGATGGCCTTGAGCTACTCTCAGTTGTGCAGAGGACATGAGCTAGCTGCTATGGAAAAAGAGAGGATGCAACATCACTGAGTAGAGCTTGGGGCTGTTACAGCACTTCAGCTTCTCTGGAAACAACCCAGCAAGGAGGGAACACCCCAGGGACTGCTCAGCCACAACTGGTCCTTTCCACCTCACTCTGACTATCTGAGCTATTCAGGATTCACCAGCATTGGGTCTCTGCCTCTTTTGTAATCAATTCCCCATATCAAATTCATCTTCAAATGTATTTTCAAACTCTTCTATGCAGCTCCCAAGAGGAATTCTTTTATATTCAAACCTAGTGCTGAGGGTCAAAACAGAATTTCATAATGAACTCTGTGTTTTTAATTAAGGCAGCTCTATTAACAAAGATCTGTGTCACAGCAGTGCAGTCCTGTGCAGACTGTGTCAGTACCAATCACACACTGAACTGCCTGCACAGGGCCTGGGCTTCAGGGAACTGAATCAGGTAAATACTAGTTTAAGACTGCTTCTCTTCTTCCCTTACTGCACTCCCCCATCAGAAATTGGGAAATATTAGTATATTTTCTAATAAAATCTTCCTGGAACACACAAGGAAACATCTGGCCACTGCATGGCCAGAACAGATTATTCATCAGTGCCTACAGCAGTAAAGGAATAGTCAAAAATTGACACTATTCACTTAGGGCCAAAATATGATCTCCAAACCCTCACTGAACTTAGTAACTGAAGTGTTAAGCCTTTACAAACCAGAATTGTTTAAAATACCATTTGAAGCCTCCTCTTCAGTCACCCTAAGCCATACAAATGTGCCTCATGTACCTGTTGGGGACAGCATGAGGAGCCTCCCAGCCCAGCAGTTGCTGCCTTGTGTTATCTGCACGGAGGATGCTCAGATTCTGGAAGTGTATAATGACAGCAGCAGTTCTGCTCCTGCCTCACTTGGAATATCCTATGTGCCCCCATATTTGAGATGGTCTACCTTTATCTACCTTTATCAAGATTTTATATACCTAAAAAGGCCCCTGTGTATATAGCTGATGTATATTTTCAGATGTTTACCAAAAATCGGTTGAAGTTAGAGATTACTATAATTCTGATCTTTTGATGAAACAATACTCATGTATTAGGTATTCAAGGGGCTGGACAGACTTTTAAAGTTTGAAAATAATTAGAAAAATACCCTATGAATCTTTAAGACAGGCAAGATACTTGTTTTACTAGTAGTACTAATATTGGTAAAGACAAGTTGTCATGGAATATTGCTATTTTATACAAAATTCATTTTAACATAAAGAAATTACTACTTATGACTGATAAGAGCCAGCAGTGACCCCTCACACATTGTTCATTGGCAGAAACTTGTTTGCTAAAAGAAAGTTGTACTGAGTGGGAAGCACCAAGATGCCTACACTGCATCTGCTTCTCAGTGCTTCACTAAGCAAATTCTTAGGGAGTTGAGACTTTTCTAAATCTAGAAAATCAAATTTAGTAAAGGTCAGTGGAAGCTTCTTATCAGCACAAAGTTACCTCAGCTCTAGCTGGAAGATATTTTTAAGATGAGTAGTATTTTGCTCCCTGCATCCAGCCCATCTCTCAATTGCAGGCACTGGCTCTATTAAAACTAGGTGCTAAAGGCTTATGAGACATCTGAGCCAGTAGGAATAGATCCAAGATAGAAAAATCCCCCTTGAACTTAAATTACAGTTCCACATGATGAGTCAGAGCCTTCTGTCACCTATTTCTGCCACACAGGCTACATGGCTTTTGTTCATGTACAGGAATGCTATTGAGCCACTTGAATATGAGCTTTCTTTAAAGTGCAATTACCATGGTGCTTCCATGTCCTGCATTTTATCTGCTCTTGCTCCAAAGGAACCCCATTTTTAGCTTTCTGTAGAAAGCATGCCCCTTGTTCTTCCCTGCCCAAGGAGAATTCCAGGCTGCAGTGATAATAATCACAACTGTGATTACTAGCAGATTTAATTGGTTTCATTTCACTGTATTTTCAAATTTTGACATAGCCTCACAGGTAAAAACAATGAGCAAGACAAAGGGGCTTTTTAAATAAAATAACATATTAAAACACATTTGTCTTCTACCTAAAATGCAGGCTTAGCTTACCCAGGTGAGCACATTTCTAGGAACTGACATCCATATCCAATTACCATAGTTCTGAAATGTCTTCCCAAGAAAAGCAAATGCAGGTTCACCTACCTCTAAACTCTTGTCTGACTGATGGGCAGCTCTGAACCTAAAATAAACCTAAAATAAGGGACTCAGTGGGGTTTTTTTCAGGTTGCTAGAAACACAGGAATTGTCTCCTGTCTTGTCTGCTTGCAAGGTTACTCATGGAATTAATCCTTAGGAGGAGACAAACCTTTTGTTTGTGGTGGTCTCTTTACAGCCAAAAGATACAGGTTTAAAGAGGTCTTTTCCCAAAAAAGTTACTATCAAGAATCCTGGTTTTCCCTCCTCTCCTGCAAAGAGAGGTCAAGGACTGGGAAGCTCCTGGTTCTCCAGGTGACATAGGATAGGTTCAAAGTTTCTTTGAGAAAGAATTTGAGTTCAGAGGCTGAGATTAAGGGGATCCTATAGGTGGGAGCCTCAGTGACACCTGGGAGGAGGATGCTGACTGCAGACCTGGCTTGCAGTGTTGCTGCTCTCTGATCTTTCCAACCTGGGTCAACATTCAAGACAATTCCACCCACATTCAGTGACATAAGTAACTTGAACTAAGATTTGTGTTGTTTTGGTATTTGAATAGAAATGCCTAAATGCATTTTAAATTTTTATGCACATAAGTGCATACTCTCTGATGAGCTTTATAATAGTCATTAAGAAACATAAAAAGCAAAAAAAAAAGTTATTTTTTCCAAATGATGAGTCTTCTATGAGTTACTGGAATGACTTCATAAATGTGACTTCATTAGAGCAACTTAAATGGATAAAAATTAAACCTATGCTTACATTGACATTCTTTACATTGAGATCAACTACTTTTTTAAATACCATCTGCTAAACAAGATCTGATATATCAACGCAAGTATTAAACTTCTGAAACTCATGAGACAGTCAAGTATATGCTCAAGTATATATTTTGAGCTATAGATATCCTGTTTTGTCTTACCTGACCATATACATACATTACAAACATTCAGCAACACTCAAACAGATGCAGTATTAGGGGGTTTTAAGCAACAACTATATATATGAATCATCTAAATAATATAAACATCTGAAGATATTTCACCACCTTATTGAAAAAAAAATCAGTCCCAGAGCCACTTTCTGGAATTAATGTAATTGCTTAATTTTTATAAGCCAATTAACTGCAATCTCACTCGGCAGACGGCTGTGAGCTATCTACCCTCACACAACTATTTCTGTTCCCACCAGTCCTTTCTATCATACAGACTCCAAAATAACTGTGATATATGTAGGAACAAGAATATTGCTCCAGTTTAAAGCCTGCCAGCTCTTATCTTTCATCTGCAAAGATCAGACAGATTTCTTGCTTTCTTGATTTTAGCCAGAAAGCTAAAATTATGGAAGATAACAAAAAAAAATAAGAATTCCTTTTCAGACTGCCTTGCTGAGTGGGGAACAGTGCCCTCTTGCAAGGTAACAACACTGGACAAGGGTTCAGGAGCTATTCCACCTGTTTATCTTGTACTGCCTTCACCTTTACACAGACTCTCCTATCAAAATCCAAAAAATGTTAGTATTTGCAGGACAAACAGCATTTTCTTATGCAGTATCCCAAGGAGCAGATACTGAATATAATATCTATATTCTTTTAAAAATTTCAAAACACATTGTGTTTATATTCACCCCAATTGTTAAATAGCCACTTAACCTTAGTGCTCTCACTGTTGTACTAGCCCACAGATTTGTTTCATGCTTCCAAGTTTTCCTTGATGCAAGTCTGAAAACGTGAATCATATTTTTTACCAGCTGACTTTTCATCTCTGCTGGTTATCAGGATTCATCCTTGAACACAGGTGAAAGAGCTCTTCATCCCAAACGCTTCAAGGCTCAAAAACAAAATGAAAAATAGACTCTGTGTTTACTCTTTGCAGAATTTTCAGCTTTCATTTGTATCCCAGTTGAACAAAATGTTTTTTAATAACAGTAATTTCTAGACTGGCAGTTTACTCCAGGAGTAAGTTATAAGGTTGAAAGGGGTGAATTTTTTTTCTCAACAATCCCATTTTTAGGGATGGGACAGGGACATCTTAATGCTCTGAGTTAGGATTAGGCTCAGTTTTCAGACAGAAGGTATGGAGTGGGGTTTAAGCAGGTCATTTTAACCCTTCATTATTTTGAAAACATCTTACTATAATTTACAGGAGTTCTGTTGGTGCTTTACCTTCTGCAAACCTTTGTCAGCTCCACCAGTCATCAGCATACACAGCTGCAAAACAACATTTACAGATGTTCATCTTAACTCATCTAGAAGATCTGTTTCAGTTACTCCAGTTCCATGCCCTGACAAACACTATGGTATTTGAAAAAGGCAAAATTCACTGATGCTGACAATCCTTTGCTGTTTATCACAGCCAGTTCTTATTGATTTAGAGTCATTAAAACATCACCATCATCACTTACACAGGCAATTCCAACTTCAGTGTTACTGAAGAGACCCCCCAAGAGAAATGCCCTCCAAGAATCTTAGTGGGGCATACTTGGAAGAAAAAAAAGAACATCCAGCTATCCTCTGAAAGACAGATTGCTATTCCTTAAGAGATCACCCAAATTATGTGCATGCAAAACTGTATTATCTCAAAATCTATCTTGTCATGCACACAGCATAATGTATATACCCTAAATATACCCCATCACATCAGGCTAGATTATAGGGTAACTTTGATAATTTTTCTTTTATCCAACCAACCAGACTAGGTCCAGGAAGGTTTGATACTTTCAGCACATGTTAAGCCTCCATATTTCTCTTAGAAGCTTTGAGATAATCTGCATTTTACCTTGATCTACACCTATGTTTTGTCTCTGAATTTTTAACTCACCACAGTGAAGCAGTGGCAGGTCCAATGTCTTCAGCAGCAAAACAGCAGTTTAGCAAACAAAAGTGTATTTTACTCCCTGAAGTTCAATTAACTGCTGAGTTAAACCTCATATCAAGATGATCAATTAAGGCACTTTGACTGCTGAGAGGAAAACATAGGCAGGAATCAAGCTCAGTTTCTAGGGATAAGTGAATAGTATTTTCTCAGATTGTTTTCCAAATAAGTTAATTTTATAAATTTGAGGAATAAACACACACAAGATCTGACAAATCAGCACAGATGTGGAACCTTTGATTTTATATATAGGTCCATAAAAGACATTAGCTTATTGGACAGAACATTAAATCAAAATTCTAACTGAACTTATAAACATTATAGTATGAAACATTCAATTTCTAAAAGATAGACTAAAAAGGTAATCAATTTCTTCTTTAAAAGACAAATTATTAATTATCTCTAAAGTCAGCAAATATTTTACTGATAAAGTGCACCAAGGGTTTACTGCAGAAAGGAACTGTTTCCCTTATATTTCTTACACTGAAATTACTTTTTGTGTATTCCTGCAGAAAAGGGCATGGGTCATTACAATGTGCTTTGCCATTCAAAATCAGGTCTGATTGGACAGTTGTTCACTTAGACCAAGCTGCAGGCTCAACCTACAAAGCCATGTCTCACACCGTGCCCTGCAGCAGCCAGATACACACACTACTGAGTGTCACACACAGACACATTGCAGAGAGTGCAGAGAGCCCAGCAGATCCTGCAGGACTGCACATCCATCACCTCTGGAGCACAGGATGGTTAATCTAACCACATGAAGTCATGGCTATTCTTAGCATCCAGTACGTCACTGTATAAAATGCTCCTCTTCAAGTGTCATATGCTCAGGGTAATTTACTTCATTCACAAGAGCTTCTGAATAGTTAAAGCTCTGGCTAAATCCCAAATTCCTCTATGACTACTCTTATCAAGCTGAACAGGATCCCAGTGTTCGACCTCCCTCTGAGAAAAGGAAAAGGAACAGCAGGATATAATCCACTCCCTGAAATGGATGGAAAGATGGTCTAGAAGTCAAAGGATGTTAAAACTACTCAAGGGGACAAAAAAGCAGCTCCATACATTTCCTTGCATGGCAATTACCAAAAAAATGCTGCATGTCACCCAAGAGCAGCAGTCTTGCATAAGCACAGAGCAACTGCACAGTGCACCTTGTTCTATAGGAAAGGTAAACTTAGAACTCCAGTCAGTCATTTCAGCAGTTACCATGCCTTCCAACTGCAGCACAGGGATGAGTAAGCTCGTTAAAATTGTCTTCCATACAGGTTGCTTATAGATTCATTGGAACTAATTCCACACAGTGAAAATTCCTGCGTTCCTATGTGGTGTAAATGCCACTCTTCGAGTCTCTTACACTTCTGTAGGCAGCAGTGAAATGATTCACTGAGACCTTAAATTGCCCTCAAATTAAGCACTTAACATTGTCTCAGGCTAAATTTAAAATCCAGGCCTGCAACTGTACTGCAGTTTCTCAGTTGGATCTAGAACACTCATCTATAATGTTTCCTGGTTTGACACTTCATTTAAATCCTGTTGCATGAGCTAAGGAAAAAAATCTCTGTGGTTCTGCCCAACTGTCAAAAAAGGAAGCTCAGAATGATACCAAACATATGATTGGGACATATTTGTCCTCAGAGCAAAACTCTAGTCACAAATAGAACAATTCCCCCCATCTATACTATTATTTGGAATAATCAGTTGGATAGAACAACAAGGAAAACAGATTATTCTAGTCAACTGCATTATTTTGAAAAATAAAGTCTATCCTACATGAAATAATTCAAAGCTACATTAAGCATAAGCAAGTTATTTTAGTTTGATTCTGCATGGAAACTACATTCAAAACTGGGTTGAAGATTTCCAGTGCACAGCTATATTTATATTGTTTACACAAAAACTATTTGAGAAGCTATCCACATAGTGTCCACATCAAATTACTTTGTCAAGGTATGATCTGTAACTACTCTTGAGTCATTAGCATGCAGCCTTGATTACTTAGTAGACATCTAACCACAGGAAAGGAAAACAAATCACATTACTTGGTGCTGATTTAAGAATTGTTACTGGTGTAATGTGATGTAAACTGACAATGCATTGCAGTTCCAGCACTGCATTGCATCAGAGGTGAAACAAGCAGGCAAAGAAACAGAGCTAAGAATAGCACATTTAACCCTTCAGACACAGTCACAATAAGCAGCAAACAGAAATTAGGCAGAGCATAGACAGCACTGAAGAAATCCCCTGATTGAGGTCCTTACCAGACTAATCTGCTGGGGCATGGGAACATTTACAGAACATAACAGCCATGCAGTCACAGCACGTGTGCACATGAACTGCACCAAGACCTCTGAAGTGCACACACAAGCAAAACAAACACATGATGCTTCCCTCCTCCCCTCACCCTGGTAAAACACTGCATCTCAAACCCTCTCTGAATAGAGACCAACATTGCAGTTCACTTATAGGAGTTTTGAAGTGTTTTGCTTTGTCAAATTGGGATTGCTTTATTTCTCCTGATGCTTTTCAAATCAGTTTGTGAAGGCTGTGGGCATAATCTCTGACCCTTGTCATCTACTTAAGAGCATTCCAAGTTTCTAAGTAGAGCTGTATCTTCTTTGTCTTTAAAAGTTTACAGTTACATCACTATCAGCCTGCCTGCAAGTTTCTGGATGGAAATAAAAACAAGGGACAGTAAACAGATACCATGTGAGTATCCCTCTCCTCCACACACAGAGCTTGAATAAGAGTGTTCAGGTTTTAGCTGCCATTCCCAAAGTCATACCTGAGTTTGTATTTTCATTCTCCTATGTAAGCTTTAAATTCACGTGATTTTTCCTGTATGAGATTCTGAAGAAAGCCTTGGAAAGGAACCTGAGGTATAGCCAAAGCAAGCTGAGTCTCACTGAAACACAAGCTTCAGCTATTCCACGTTTTTCTAAGTGTTAGTGCCATCACTTGTGATGAGCCAACTCATTGTATGACAAAACAAACAGAAGAATCTTTTTATCAACCACTTTTATCCCACTGCCTCAGCACTGGGACCATGGATTAACTTCAGTGGGTGTGAATTTGCACCTCAGTTCTGAAAATTGCCATCACTTTAAATAGGTGAAAAGGCACAAAGTGGAAGGGAAAGATCCTGCAGCACATGCCCAGAACCTAACCTAAGTCCCAGCTCTTCCACATCACTTCTTTCTCTTCCAGCAGATGAGCATATGTGTAATCTGTGAACCACATTTACCCTGCCTTTACAAAAATATTTAAAATTTATGGCTCAGAGAAGCAAACTGATCTCTGTACACAAGTCAGGACAGAAGAGAAAACATTAACATGTGGAATTGTCTCTAACTAGAGATATGTTCCCCAGCATCTCACAATCTCTCAATACAGTTATCCACAAAACCCTTGTAATGGAGAAAAGGAGCAAATGTTTTTCCATCAGCTTTCTTCATGATGAGTCAGTCTCCTTTTTCCTCAGCTTCTTTATCCCTACATAATATTACATAATAATATAGAAGTGTTCTATTTCCCATCAAGGAATATCTTGCATGTTTTTAAACACATTAAAGCAGATTTACTTTGAAGCTTGGAATTGTTTGTAGCTTCCCCCAAAAGAAGCATTGCAAATATTGCTGTGTAAATGAAGGATATTTTCAGTTCAGTGGTTAGACCAAGACAGGAAAACAATTTTGTACACTTTAAACCAAACCTTGACTTAGAAGGAAATGCTGGGGTATTAACCTTTAAATGGCTACCTAAGCAAAATAACATTGTTTCAAAAACAGCAAGTCAAAATTATTTATGTCACAACTGGACAATTTAAATAGGATTAAATAGTAATATAATACCTTTGGCTGACCCAAATCTGTATCTACTGAATAAATAAGTGGCCAGAAAAAAAGCATGTCCTAGTTCTACTCATAAGTAGAGCACATTAAAAACTTTTTTCTTTATGTACCCCTTTTACTGTCCTGACTTCTCCAGAAAAGTGCTGATCCTGTAGGATCCCAGCACCTCCAGAGGAGGCTCCTCTGCCTTCCTCATTAAGTATTGTGAGGAGATCAGAGAAAGGATTAATTGTGTTAACCACTGGAAGTGCACCATAAAATTTATCCTACAAGCCTTTCCCCCTGGGATGGCAATCTCTATGCACTGACTATTAAATACCTCTCTCCATCAAGACAGTGTTGGGAATGTTAACCACTATCTCTGACATCAGAGTATGAATAAACAAAATTGCACTTAAAAATGTATTAGTTGTATAAGGAACTTAGTTAAAATCAGAAAAATAGTCCCAAATAATTCCAGTTTGAATTAATAGGACAGATTCTACATCCATGGGAGAGAAGGCATCATTTGTACAGAATTTCAGTAGACAGTGAGCTCCATGTTCAAACCTCAGAGCAACAGGAGCAATGTCACCACAGCAAGTTCAAATTTTGAAGCAAGTAAGGAAAGGGAAAGGAAATTCAACATTTTATTTTAATCAGCATATATATACTTTTAAGAGACCTAATAATATCAGCAACTCCAAGATGCAGTAACCTCATCATTACAGAAGGGGCACAAGATCAGTTTATTTCTAAGATTACCATGGACACTTACAACACATATGAATATTTTTAATTGTTGTGATGCTCAATCTCGAGAAATTCTTCTACCAATGAGCAGATTTTCATTTTATGTAGTGACACTATAATAGACCAATGTACACTGAAGGAGGTGAGACAGCTTCTCTTTACCATGTTCATTTCTGCTCTTTGAAAGCTGTAACAGTATTTCTAGATGTCACCATCCTGCAAAAATTGAAAATGCAAGACTGAGCCATAAGGAACTACCAGTGCTCAAAGCTGCTTGAGAAGGTCTGTGCAGCTTCATTTGGTAAAGAACAGTAATTTGCTTTCAACTTATTTTGTTTCTAATTGATTATTCCCCCCTCTCCATACTTGAAAAGCTGCATTTAGGGCTTTTTGTTTGTTTGTTTTGCCCTAGTTTCATTATTATAAATTATTGCATTTGAATCAGCTTTTGACCTAGATCCTAAAAAATGGATATTTCTAAGCAAGAGCTCACATATTCTCAGTGACAGCCAAAATTCTGGGACACAAGCTCGGATTAATGCAGAGAGGGAAGAAAAGTATTGGGAAGTAGGTAATGACATTTCTTCAAGGTAATCTGAAACCAAAAGGGACAATGAGCAAACACAAAAACCACTCGACTTGTAATGAAAAAACAGGTAAAATCAGTAAATCATCAGTACTAAATAGCTACAATCCAGAATGCTGCATTCAGAGCCAGAAGAAATCTCTTTGCTCAGCAGGAATGAGAAAAGGTCTACAGCAAGAGCCTCCTGTTAAAAACCTAAACCACATATGAATAATTTTCAGAACTAAAAGGATAGCAGAAAGTCACTTATCTAATGGTTTGTTCAGAAGCACAAATTTCAGCACAAATTTCTTCAGCTAAAAAAAAGCCAATTTCCACACAATCAGTCCCAAAACCCAGCAGATAAAACAGATGGGTCACTGGCCATTCACAGCCCATTTCCATGATCTGCATTCTTGTGCTCTATAAATAACCAAGTAGGGACACCTGCTGCCTGGCAATGCACTAGAAATGCCTCTGTGCTTTTCTACTTTCATCATGTTCTTTATGGATGAGGGATAAAAAGGGATAAACACAATTAAAGAATAAAACTTTTTCCTTTCCAAGACAACACATATTCTGCCACTCCAGCCTCAATACAAGCAGCAAACATGTGTCACCCATTCACGTGGCTGAAAAATGTTCATCTTCCAAATTAAACATACTCAGGGAATTCATACTGGGGGGGTGGCATTATTTTACTTTCATTTTGTTTCTCCTTCTGTTACTTGCACTGAAATCACTACTAAATTGCTGCTTATCCTTCAAGCATGTATATTCATTCTACTAAATGCTACTTGCTTTGTTGTTTAAAATTTTAAGTCAGAAAATTTCATTCTGTAAAAAAAAAATAAAATTGGAGAGTGACTCTGGCCAATGAATGCATTCTTTCTGAGAAACCCATAGGAGCCACTGTTTAGGGTAAAAAGACAGATAATTTCTGGTGGACCTGCCAAAGGCAACTGTGGCCTTCTGTTGTGGACATGAACAAGCTGGTGAGGCAACCTGCTTTCCCAGGATTTCATCGTTTATTCCCTTCCAAACAGCTCACCCTTGTCTTTGTGACATTTGTGAACAATCAGGATAAGAGCACATGAAATCCACTGAGCACAAGCAATTGGGGCAGAGGAAGAGATTTCTGCCACTGAACATTTCTGCCCAATAAGGTGTTTCAGCTGGGCATGTCCCACAGCTGCATTGCCCAAAAGCCAAGAGTGAATATTCTTTCACAGTGCAAACAGTCAGCACTACCTGCCAAAATCCATTTCTATCTTCTTCATTTCTTTTATTCCAACCACTCATACCTTTTCTCAGATCTGGATGAAATAACTCCTCCCTCTCAAGATTTACAACCTCAAAACCCATCCATCCTTCTTCAAGCATCTTTACTCCCACTCAAATATCATCTTTTTGCTTTGTTTACTTTAGATGCTTTTCTTTCAAACTCCCTAACATGTTTTCATGTTGAGCTAATCAACTTCATTTTCCTTTTGGTTTGTTTTCTTCTCCCAGGGTTACTCACTATCTACCTACCCTTCTCAATTGATAACAGAAAGAACATACCAGAAATCTCTCAAAAGGCTGCTCTTCTGGAAAATAAGTGTTTCCATTAGGGAATATCAGCTCTAATTTAAAAAATAAAACCCAAATATAATCCACATTTCCAAATTCTCAGTCAGAAACAGTAAATGGCCCAAAAAAGAAAATACTTTACTGACCTAAAATACAAAACCTCTGACTCAAAGTCTCAATTTACACAATGCTGCAGAGCCTGGCTCCCAGTTTCAGAGCTCTGGAGAAAATGGTTTACTTCATGCAGAACATGTAAAGAAGTATCAAAGTCTGGAACCAAATTATGCAAAATGAGAAAGTTTCCTGTCTTGCTATACTAGCAGTTAGCTATGATTTGAAAAGAGAAGAAAAAAGGAGGACCTAAGAATAATTAAAAAGGAGGACCTAGGAATAACCAAAATCCACATGCTTCACAGCCCATACAGGCAGGAAGAATTTAATCTTCACCAATGACTCATGCAAGTCTCCCTGTAATCCCACTCTTGCCTTCTTCTCCAACATCCTGTGTGCTGTATGTATTTGTTACATGCATTTTATGAATTTTCTTAAGAAGAGACTTCTTTTCTAGCACATATTTATTAAGTTAATATACAAATAAATATAAATAATTATATTTTATATAGATACTTATTACATATAAATATACATAAAACAAGCTGCAGATGACTATTTCCATATTTGCTTCCCATTGTGCATCAGGAGTTGCCCTCAGACCAATCTGTCACACACAACCAAAGTCATTTATCATCATTTGGACTGTCAGCCCAATTCCATGGAAAATTAAGTGCCAATACAACTAAACCCCTTAAGACTAAGTTTAAAACCAGCCAGCATGCATTCACTCACACCACCAACAGTGGCATTAGACCAACTCAGAGTCACACACTAATGCCCTTCAACCAGCAAGGAATTCCAGCCAAGATCAATAGCAATACCCTATGGTACAAAATATGAGCTTGATTTTTCTGCTTAATTGTTTGAGCAAAGACTAAGTATTTCCCCTTCAAGAGAGTCATTTACAAAAGGAAAAAAGTTACTGTTCTATTACTAAAAAAATAAATCTGGTAATCTGGTGTCTCCACATGGACAAATAATTATATTGAAAATTTAAATGCTCAGATTTTCATAACTGCAGAGCATGAATGCCACAGTTAGCAGTCACTTCAGGTAACTGTGATTGCTTTACACATTCCTATCCAGTACTGATTCAGCAGCTCTAGGAAACATCCATTTACCACTAAAGCAGTTGGGAGACAGGTATAATGAACCATTCTAATTAACACTTATTCATCACAACAACATAGATAAAGCATTTTCAAAGGTTTATTTTCCAGCTCTGAATGAGTTCATTTTTAATGATTTCTTTAGTTTTTCTAAATTAATTTAAAAGAATTCCCAACCTATATTTAATACCCTGTCCTTATGGTCCCAGGTGAAATAATGTTTTAGAATGAAAGATGGATGATGCCCTTCAGTGGATGGTGGTGCTGAGCACTGCCCAGCTGCATCATTCACACCACAGAGCATTCTGCAGCTGGAGTTGCATTTCTTCTGTGCCATGCAAGGGACACACACAGTAAACTGCCACTGACTAATGGGCAGTTTCTCTATTTTATTCACAGGACAGGTAATAAAGCAAAAGGGAATTAATTTGCATTGCCTAAGGATTTTACTCCCTAGCTGACTTCTCTCACTTGGATGCAATTACCTGTATGGAGAGGTACCAATAAAGCAAACTCTCTGGAAAAGGTTCATGAATATTACAGGTTCCACAGTCAAACTCTGCAGTAACTGATAAAGCAAGAGACACCAGAACACAAATCTTCACTGCATACCCATCCAGAACAAAAAATATTAGGAACTCCACTTAGTAGTGTTTCTATTTTGGCTATGTACAATCTGAGGCAGTATTCAAATCAGTATGTCAAATCAGAGCTTCTTCTCAAATTCAATATAGATTTCACCTAAGTAACAGCTGAAATGTGACACCTTGAGCTTTCTATATACCCTTGACAGGAAACCATTTGTATTTTCTCCAGATAAGACTTTGTGTATTTTTCAGGCCATACCTTACTTGGGACATTATTAGATTTGTGATTTTTTTTTCTTTTCTTGGCCCAGGGTGGGGGTTGGATGTTGCTTGGGTTTGGAATTCTGATATTCACCTATTTCAGTAAAGGGAATGGTGAAGATTTCTACCACTGCTTATTCAAAAATTAACAAAGCTTGGAGTCACATCAGTTAAGAACATTGATATTCAGGAGACCCTGATTATAAACTCATTCAGAGTCTAAGAAATTGAATAATAACTTGTATTTTTGGTTAGGCCCTCAAATTTGAAGCCTATCTAAATTTAGTAACTTGCCTGTCTCTACTGTGTATTACTTTATTCCACATGCTTCATTCTGTTGCTAGTTGCAGTTTAGCTATTTCTCACATAGAAGCCTATAATTATAAAGTAGTATATAATTATAAAGTGACCTTCTTCCAAATGCTGTACTAAGACCTTTAAGAAGCATGTCAGAAACCACTGTCTCATCTTAAGAATTTGAGCCTTGCATGAGGTGTAAAAGCAATAGATTTTTGTATTTTAGAGTTAATCAGATGCTTTATATTGGTATGAAAAGGCACATAATATCAGACACATTAAAATAAACATTTAAATAAGTGCCCTTTCTTTGTCTTTACTAAAGGGTCAAAACCAACATCCTTCACAAACCTCTTCCTCCTCCTCTTGTCCCTGTGGCCACAAACCCACAGTTCCTTCCAAGGAGCTCTAGAGCCTTGTGCAAGTACCATAAAAGTAGCCCTGCTCCCTGTGGAAAAAGGTACACCACACACATTTTGGAGATTTCATTTCCTCTTCTTGGATGAAGTAAATTTTCTTGACACTTGTTGGTTTTTTTAAAAATGGGAAAAGGCCCTAAAAAACCCAGATATTCTACTGAACTTCCAACAACTGATGCTACATAGTGTAGCAAGAGTTAGGAAGCTTCAGTGACAATACATGCTACATCAACTTCAGGAATCTCAATAAAAACATTACAAGTTGTGCAACAGTAAAGCCTCAATGCTTATTTCATCTCAAGAGAATTTCCAGCACAATCTGATTAACTCCACAATCACTGTCAATAAATTTATTTCTTCGTAGTAAAATCAAAACTCAGGCAAAGAATAGAGCAGTACAAAAAAAAAAAAAACCACCAAAAAAAAAAGGCCAAAAGCAGAACTCTCAATGCTTTGAGTAATTTCCAAGCATAAAGAACCCCACTGAAAATTAGGGTCCGAATGCCTTGAACTACTCTGCTCAGAAAAGAAAATGGATGGCAGAAAATTGCTAAGGAAATTTCATTGATAAATCAAAGCATCTCCACTGCTCCCATCTGAAGTACATTATCACAACTATACCCACCTGACATTCCTTCAAATAATCCAAGCAGCCCCTGTTTCCTTCTAGGACTATGGAAACATTCACTTGCTGTTCCTGAAACTGGCAATCCTTTTTACACCACAGAACATCAGTCTAGTCTCCCATCACCTCATCCTCAGCTTCAACCTTTGGGCAGCAAGTTCATCTGTAAACCAACTGCTTTATTTTAATTCTGAGGCATGAAGATGAGTCAGGGAGGTTGGCAGGCAGTCAGTTTTTCATTGACCTGTAAGCACAACAGGAATTTTAATACCCACTTCACTCATTTAGCTGACCCAATCCTCAACAGCACACTTACTAATTACAGTTTTAAATCCTGTAAAGGGGTTTATACTTCATTATAATAGCCTATCACAAACACAGAGCTGTAGTGTTAAACATTTTTGGAAAACTGCCTCAGTACCAGTTTTTCAGACAGTATCTGCAGTTCTTCCATAAACATTAAAGCATTATTCTCTTCTCACAGCACATTAAGAAAGGATATAATTAACTTTGTATCAAAAGCATTGCCAAGGTCTTCAAGAGTAGTTAGCATTTTTTTAATGAGATATGAAAAATTAAATATTCAAGATTTTTCCTGAAAATGAGATCCCTTCTTTTGCACCTTTAAACAAACTCTCAAGAAAGGAAAACACTGAAGAATCTCAACTGTATTTGAAAAAGCTCCTAGCATGTCCAGATTAAATTAATAGAGATATCAGAACAGAGATGTCAAGAAAACAGAAAGCATAAACAAGAAGATGCAAAAACTATTTATGGACTGCCTCTTCTCTGCAGAACTTAAGGGGAAAGATGCTTTTACTTACTTTACAGAAGACAGTAAACAGTTTACTGTAGCGTGTACATTCTCACACTACAGAATGTACTGGCACACTCCATATTGAGTTTCAGGGTCTTGTGTTTGAGCTTGAGGTTCTGCAGCTGGGGTGAGTGTGGGGAAGGTCCATTATTGAGATATCCAGGAAAACTGGAATCAGCCTCCCTTTAAATTGTGGTTGTTTCCCCCAGAGCAGCCAGGCAGCAAACTGGAGCTGTGAGGATGAAGCCCACAGCCCCCACTGCCATGGGAGCAGCTCTGTGCCAGGCCAGAGGCTGAGCTGAACTCAACATTCAGCAAGGTTCTGTTGGCCTGCAGCAAAACCAGCATTATATTGCCATTGGCAGTCAGAAATCACATCTTACAAACCCATCCTCTCAAACCTCAGGAGAGGTGTGAACTTGTCTTGGTCTGTCTGGAGACCAAACAGGAGCTTCTGTTGCTGGTTTTAGTTACAGCTTAGCTTTGTGCAATTGTATGGTCTAAGACCTATTGTTACAGTAACTGCAAGATATTCCTCTGATTAATGTAGCATAATAACAGTTTATTCTAGAATAAAATATTTACAACACTAGAATAACAATGAGGTATACAGCAGCTCAGGCACAAGATGACAAAGGGCTTGAAAGTACAAGCACAGGAAATTAAAGGAGATCTCAACTACATTCAGATTATGAATAGTTGATTACTGGTCCTTAAACACGCACAAGTTTCAGGGCTGGGTAAAACCAAATAGGACAAAAAACTGAAGAATAAGCACCCAACAGTCACATGTATGCAGTATTTATTATTTTTGGGAAATTCAGCTGTAATGTGGAATTCCAGGCACATGAAGGAGGACTAAGGGGTAAGCATGCACTGAAAGCAGGATTAGCCCCAAGAGGGTCCTACAAGAAGAAAAGCCAGAATCATCGGTATCAGTTTCCTTCTTGTGAAATGTTGCCAGGCTGTCACTTCCCTCCCATTCCTTGTTGCACCTCCTGACCTTAGGACACAGAAGGGTGGCAAATAGATGAATAAAAAAGCAGGGGGAAAGGAGGTAGATACAAAGGTGCATGGAATAATAAGTTTAACTGTATCATGACTGAGACCCTTTCTACAACACTGTTCTCTCTGGAATACTTAGTCCTAGGCTAATAATAGCTCTTTGATTAGACTATAAAGACTTTGATTAGGCTAACAAACTCCTGGCTTTGCCTTTGCATATGAAGTGTTTCTTCAGGCACAAGCTGCACAAGATGCAGTGCAGGAATTCATGCAGGCAAAGAGAGTGCACCAGAAGGAATGATTTCAAAAGGGGAAATCCTGAGTGCCAGCTTCTATTTCAAAGCCTCCTCATAAATTTCTCGTTAAACAGTCAAATAAAAGGCATCATTTCATAAGCAGTTGCATCGCTGATAATAAATGTTTTAATTTCAAGGTTTTTCTGCATATGAACGAGGTATCTAAAAGTAGTTAAAATCCCATATAAAGGATTGTATTTTTATTACTCAAGAGCAAGTACGCAAACTGCTTATTAGCACCAAAATTAAACTGACTTAACATTTATCTCTAAATGAAAATCTGATAGCAGCTGTGCAGTAAAGACACTTATGAATAAACTGAAGCTGATTTACTTCCCTAGTCATGTACAGTATCCATTTTGGAGATACACTTAAGTATCCCTTGATTTTCTTATCCTACTAAAATGCTCTCAGAAAACCAGTGACTTGCTGATCTTTGAAAAGTGGGAGTTGACTAGAAACACTGTCCTTGAAACAATGCATGGGGGTTTTGCAGAAACACCTGGCAACATTGTTCTGCTTTTACATAAGCTTTCCTTCTGCTCTGGAGAGAATAGTGACTAGCATACATATGAGTATGGGCTGACATCAGCATTTATGCTATCAAGTACAAAAATGAAATACAAGCATGATAAGCAACAATTTTATATTTACTTTAGAGCAGTCAAATATCAGTAACAAACACTATCTGATTATTCAAAATAGTATTCAGGTTAGTGGATTTTCAGGGTTTTTTGCAGAGTAGTAGAGCTAATGGGCTTCTGTTTTCACAGCCACATCCATTTTCTCTGCAAGGAAGTTTTGTTCAAGCAGCTCAGTTTCTGTTTATCCAGTTACTCAATCACTTAAGCATCCCTTCAGATCAAATAGCACTGCACAATGAAAGTAAATTCAAAATTATTGCCAGAGGTCAAGGTACTTTAAGATGTGCAAAGAGTATGGGCAATAGGACAGTACAATATACACAGAGCAGTGCTTTGATTAGCATACACAGACACTACATGGTTTTTCCATATATATTTCAATAATAAAACCATAAATAAAAGTAAGGGAGTCCCATGTTTTCCCTTGTTCCATTGGAGTCACAGTAAAACAAAGACGTGATTAAACAAGGCAAGGAAAGAACATTGAAAATATCACTGAGGTATCTGTTTCGCTGTCATATACTCTCAATAATTCATGGACAAGTTAATTTAAGTATTTTAGAGATTTTATAATCAGCCAACTATTCACTAGCAAGTCACTACACCCCTGCAGTCACATCTGAAATAGCTTGAATTTACCAGCAGATAAGTAATGAACTAACAGTTTAAGTCACACTATCAATGTTATGACATTTCAGTAAAATTGGGACTGATTTTTAGTCTTTTCCATGACACATCTCATGGGAAGACACTTGGTAATTGTACTCAGTGTGGTTATGCCTCCATTGCAACTGACCAAAAGACCCAGTTTTGACAACACTCTCAATCCTTCACTCCACATGGATCTTCTTTAGGGTTTGTTTATTCTACAGTAGCTGCTGGCAACTAAATACCATGTATTAGTCAGGCTTCTGGGGTATTGTAGGATGGTTTTTTAAAGGCCTACTAAACCAGCACAAGACTGAATTCTTTATCATGTTAGTTAAATTTCTGACATTCTCTATCAGAGATCTGAAGTTCTATTTAACTCCTCGAACCACCCTCCCATGTCTCACAAGGAGATGAGTAAAGCATCTCGTTTCATGAGTAAGCACATAGCTAAGCCAAGAAAGTTAAGTAATTGCTCATCTCTGCAGTGTGTTGATAACATAACTGAAGCATGCACTGCACCCCTGAAAATGGAGGCTGGGCAGGATCAGCTGCCAAGGTCAGCTGATAAACTTTACAGATAAAGCCACCATTACAAAAAACCACAGTTACTGAGCTAGAAAGTAAAATTTAGAAGTGAAATCCTGAAGTAGTGGTACTCGCAATGTCAAAAGTAATAAAATTTAGCCAATACCTACATACAAACCAAATGGTTCAAAGTATGTATTAGCTGCAGTATTTGCAATCCCAGCCCATCTTAGGCTCCCAAACAGGGACTTTGCAAAGCAGAGAATGCACTCCCAGCAAAAGCCTGTCTCTGCTATTGCCTCAGCATTTATCTTCACCTTAATGCAGAGCAGTTAATAGGACAGTGTGATGGATCATTTGGACAGAAAAAGCTGAGCAGATAAACCTGTTCTGGAGAATGGAAACTTTTTTTGCATTGTCTAATTAGAAGCCATAGGAACGACAATGAACATGTTCTCATCAACTGAAGCAACATTCTATTAAACATTTAGTTTAAAGCACATAGACATGCTTCCTTTAGAAACTGGATCCAGTGTAAATGCAGGGAAGAAAGGTGGCTGCAGTATCATGGCTAGCTTTTCTAACAAAATAAACAGGATATGAATATAATACATTTTGCACAGTAATGTTATTTAAAAAAGCAAAAGCCTTCTTTGCTGAAAAGTCATATACTACTAATAGAATAGAGAAGTGAATCACTGGCAAGAAAAGTTCTGCATAACTTCTCTTGAACCAATTACATCAGATCTAAACTTATTCCAGAATAGTGTAACTCATGCTTATAGAGTTAATAATTTCTGTAAAACATTTTCAGCTGAAACGTCTAAAGATATTAAAAACACAGATTTAGGTATCAGGTAAGCCATGAAATAGTTCAGCACTTGCAAAGTCTGATCTGAGACCAAGGGCCACAGTAGCATTACTGCCTGCTGCTTTCCAAACATATGCTATTGGATTCATCCAGCCATTACAGCATCATATCTGGTCACACATGTTGTCCTTTAAAAACTGTCAATTTCAGCACAGCTGTAGACCTAGAAGGGGTGATTATTTTAAACTAATGCCGGTATTTGAGAAATCCTAGGTATTCACACTATTTTCATTCTTATTTTACTATGCAATGAATTATTGGAAAGATAAAAAGCCTTTAAAACAGTTCGCTTCTAGAAATTGGTAGATTTGCCTCTGCCAACCTAATTTGAAATAAATAATACTTTGAAGGAATAAATAAAGAAGTTGGTGATTTTCCCTGAACCTGTCCTGTGCCAGACACCAAAACAATGGTCAGGCACAGCAGGGGCTGGTGGCTCCCCACAGGCCAGGGAGCAACTGCACACCAGCATGGCCAACAGGGCAGGGCTCCCACCAGCCAAAGGCAGTGCCCAGGCAAGGGAGCAGGGCAGGCTCAGCCTGGAGCCCAGACCATCAGGCAGATCCAGGATGGCAACAGCTCCAAAGTCAAGCCAAGAAATTGCTCTGCATGTGAGGGTCAGGCCAGCAGCAGGAAACCAGCCCAGGGCTCAGGGTCCTGCTGTGCAGCAGCCACAGCAGGCAGGGCACTGGCAGGACCACTCTGGAGCTCTCCCAGCAGCCCAAGCAGGAAATGGGCTGGAGGCTGAGTTTAAATAGAAGCCTAGGGCCCGTGGGCAGGGGCCAAAGCTTCAGCAGAAGCTGCTCAGGGTCGTCAGGGCTTCAGAGCATTGACAACAACAGTCAAAGCAGCAGTTCTAGAACCTGCATTTTCCTCTTTTCTGGTTTACCTATTTCTCTTTAAAGACTGCCTGCTTTCTAAATTAAGGCAAAGACAAGAATCTCATTTTGCCTTTGATACAGCAGCTATGGCATATTCTGGTGTGTCAGCTTGTTCTGACTCATCTCCATTTAAGTTTGTCCTGGATACTGTTTGCTTGCTCCACTTTGCACTGCATTTGCCTAGAATTTACTCTCTCTTCATCTATCAAAATCTATTAACCTTTCCTGGTCTTCCAATTTCCCCCTCCACATATTTTTGTCCATTGCTGTTGTTGCCTACAGCTACAGTTGATCACTTTCTGCCCTAAATGTTTCCTGCCATGATCTTTCTTTTCTTACCCCAGTCTCTCATATATGCTAAATTGGAATAAGAACTTCTTAATACAGAGATGAAATACACTTTGGGTTTGTCTCTTAAAAATAGCCTTCTTCAGGGGCACTTTTAATAATACCCCAGGAGCAACCTGCTGATTCCTAGTTCTGAATACCAATTCAGATGCTAAATGATGCAGTAGGTGGATTTTCCCCCAGTATTTAAAATAACCAATTGTTAACACAAGTTAGTTTCTTCCCACTTCCAAGTCTGAGATACATTATTGTATATTTCAAGAAATTAAAGACATTGCTAAATAATAATGAAGTTAATTCACATTTCACTTTCTCTTAAACTTACTGTTCAAGTGGCCTTGAAAGCCCCAATGTTATCTCAGCATTCAACAGACATACTTGGTGACTATCTCATCTAATAGCACAGGTTTGAATGGGCTGAAATGATACCTTGAGGCAGTCTCCAGAGCTTTGCTATGGACAAGTGTTTTTCTGAGAATAGGAATTTTCTTTTCAAACATGAACAATCACAGGAAGTAGCCTTTATATATCTTCTGAATGAACAAATTTAAACCACTAAATGCAGAAAGCATTCACATTAAAACAAATTTTAAAGTGCAGTGGTAATTTATCTAAGGCAATTGAAAAGGTTTTTCCCCTGAGCTGTTCTACAGCTCAGAGATTGGAACTCAAGACCTCAATTTCCATTGTGCTTCCACCTTTCTTTTGCAAATGTAAGTGAAAGAACATACAGTGCAACCCAATAGCCACAGCATACAGTGATCTCAACTCAGAACAACAGCTTGAAAGTGAAGATAAAGACACTTATGATACCACCATATATGCATTTTCTGGATTGTTCCACAGTATTTCCCAAGAAAGCTTTTTATGAGACACCACATGTCAGTTGCCCTATTTATCCCCCTGTCCACAGCAGCAATGTCTGCCTGGGTGACCACATGGCTGGGAGCCCCTCAGAGGAAGGACTCAGAGCCTCTGCCTCCTGCAGCCCAGCAGGACACAGGGTCTCCAATGCCAGCAGCCCTGGTGTGAGGCTCTCCCTGTGTGAGCAGGCCAACCATGCAAATCCAATTCAAGGATGTCTTTCTAATGGAAATTGCCTGGTATTTTTCTAGCAGATCAAAGTTTTTTGATGTAGGTGTTAGTGGGAGATGAGAAATTTCATCAAACAGTCATGGTACTTTCTTAGTCTTTAAAAAGAGGCGTAGGTCCTTCTATCAGCATTTTGATTACCACTTTATACCAAACCATAATACTTCTTTTTACTTTAATACATCTCAACTTCTCAACTTTTAAAGGCTTTTTCAAAAGGAACATTTAAAATACTTGTACTGGTTAGTGTCCTTAGAAGGGAGTAGGAAATATCTATAAATCAAAAAGCAATCAAAAACCAATTAAAATTATTGTTCCACTGTACAAAAAAATTAAAATCAGCATAAGACCTGAAGGACATGCTCGTAACAGCTTCCCTGCTTCCCCAGAGCCAAAAATCACATCTCTCCTGCAACAGTACAACAGAATCTTTATTAACATTTACCTGAAGGCAGGTCACACATGCACAGTGTGATTCCACTTTGCTAACAAAGCCTACACAAGTTAAGATGGACTGGCCTCTCACATCCCACAGCTTCTGGCATCCATGTCTAGTCAAGAGGAAACTATGCAGGATCTAAGCTATGAACAGAACACCTTGAACACAACAAACACAATTACAATGCTTAACCTGTTTCAGTATACATGATGCAGTGCCAAGTTGTCCATTCTAGAACCATGTGTTGCCTTTTCTCCATCATGCAAGGCTCAGCCTTGAGATGCCAGAACTTCATTACCTATTGAATTGCACAGCTTCAAAGTAAATAAGTCAAACAGGAAAAAGCAGACAGCTAAATCACATTTCTCCTTCAAAGGCCACAATGACTTTTCTGGAGCATCAAGCAGTCCCATCTAATAATGGTGTGTTACACCACTGGCTTGAGATGTGGTTTCACAGTAACTCATGGATTTTGCTCACGTTTCTTAAAAGATCTTTTCACTTGCATGACAAATGTCACTGATCTGACCAGCCATAGTCAAGCCCAGGTACATTTTTAAGTGCACTCTACAGCCAGTTTACTCTCACTCAGAGCTACAATCCTGTTAACACCTTCTCTTCTCTCGTTTTATGCTGCCTCTGGAATTAGTCTGAATGTATGGTAAACCCTGCTAACACAGAGCAGGGTCTTAAGGGAGTTTTATGCCTTGTTAGCAAATTCATCAGCATAACACAGCATCCAACTGACTTCAGAACTGATGACAAAATCAGGAAGAGAACACAACCAAGTTTTTATCTAGTTGGGGGGCAGTGGAAGAGAATTACCACTCCTTTCCTTCCCAGCAGCAAGCTATTTGATCAGCTTAGCCATTCATGGATTCCCAAAACAACCATAACTTATATCAGCACTACCACAGCCTAAATCATCAGCCTGTCCATCACACATGTGCTGGCTCTACAGCAACCCAGGCAAACTGCCTTGGAGAAAACAGAACGCACAGAGCACATCCTCCAGCTCCCTGGATGAGCTCTGCATGGATTGTGTGAGTGCCCTGGAAAGAGACCATGAGTCTGTGTCACACAGAGGGAAGGGAAAAGGTGAAACCATGGCAGTGTTGACTTGAGTTGGTTTAAGCTGTTGTGTAACAGCACGTAGAAGTACTTATTTAGCAGCTTAAAGTGATTAGAAAACAGAGATGTGAATGAATGGTGTTCTGTCAGGCTGGACACAGACACAAAAATTGCACAGAAAATTTCAATACAAAGGTAGGCTGCCCTCAGGCTTGATGTTCAGTGTTACCTAACTTATGGTATTAAGGACAAGCCACAGTGTGCTTTCTACACGAGAAAAAAACCTTTCAGTTCAGGCCTTGTTTTCAAAAAAAGTGTAATTTTTGCTGCTGTTTTCCTAGCCAGAAGCCCCAAGTTTTAAATGGCTGTCAGATATTTTTGCCAAAGGAAGCAAGTTAATGACTGAAAGATTAGATGACTCGGAGGAAACAGGTACTACAATAAATCAGTGAAAACAGGAGAAAATGATGAGAGGGTCAGAAGTTCTTCAGCCTTAAGCACTTAACAGTGTTAGGCTTCCCCAAGGAAGGCAGCCATAAAAACCTAAAATAGAGGCCACAAGACTCAAATCCTCATTTGCACTGATCATGTGAGCAAAAACAACTCAAAGACTTGCCTGCCAGCATCCTCATAAACCCACATGTTTAGGCAAGACAAAGTGACAGTGCCATGTCATTAATAAAGCTGCCACATCCCAGTAGTTGTCACCCCCAGTGCAGACTACTGACCCTCCAATTGAAGATGGCCAAAAGAAACCCCAGACTTCATAATATAGAAGACTTTTACTAATGATACTCTAAATTAGATGGGAAAGGTATAGCTATTTTGAAATCCATGCACATGAGTAACATGTCCTTATCACTTACTGGTCCTTGCAAAATAAAGGCAAACATACTCTCATCTGCTTCTATCACCACGCTAACAGATGTTGAAGGAAAACAAAACAAAGGAGCAAAACATATGGGAAAGCTTGGAAGCTGGTCCCTGGAAAATGACAGATCTGTGGAGACAAGTTTACCTTGGAGCATGCCAGCATCCACTGCTGGTGTAACAACAGCTCTCAGGGCTTCTCTTTGGGAAGATGTATGAAAAGGAATTTAAATGTGCTGACAAAGATGAAGAAAATAACTTTCGATATTACAGTCCATGAGCACTCAGAACATAAAGAGTAAGAATTATACAGAGAGAATATAATTTACTTTTTTAAGCTGACATAGCAGCACCAAAGGCACTTGTAGCATTTTTCATTAGTAGTCTCAACACTCGTGCAGTGCACGGTGCAGTTCATTAGTGCAGTCCAGGGAAGGCCAACAAAAACACAATGAACTCCCAGGGATTTTCATCCTGAGATCCCAGGTCTGTAATCCAGACAATGCTGACTTTAAGGCACAGTTAATTCTGGCTACAGAGTTACAAAAGTCTACCTTCTGTAATATTGTGACTCCTGGCATTTAAGCCAATCACAGACTTTTATTTATAGGTCAGAGAAAGTTTTTTTTCCATCTCTCACAAGCACAAGAGAATGAATATACGTGTCCAATACACTGTAATGCAGGTACCCAATAAAATGCCTTTTTTCAGGAAAATGTGGCAAATTAATTTGATTGCAGACATCACCATGTTACTGACTGTACAAGAAAATTCTGTCCTTTAGGAATGACATCAGTTTTCAATGTTCTATCCTATATGCATTTAAGTGTAAATTAGAATGAATAGCTACCATTTGCATTAAATATTTGCTGAACCTGTTTCCATCCTTGTACAAAGATTTGAGCTGTAACTTTCTCAAATCTGGGAGTCTCTGTGCAAAGGAAGTGTGTGGATTTTTTCCTGCTGGAGATCAAGGCAACTGTCAAATACTGGGCTTACTCAATGAACTGGTCTGGTTTTGCTGGGTTTTTTTTAAACAGCCGTGAGATCCAAGAGTCACCTTGCATTTAAATTTACAGTTTCAATTTAGTGGAATAACTACTGATGTTTATTTAGTTAGGTCTGACTGCTGTCTGCAGCTAGCATGAGGAAAAAGAAGCATATTAATACAGCAGTTACAGACTACATCCAAATTTGTAAACGGTAACTGATACTTCTGGAAGTATATTTCATGTAAGAAGTTCATATTTTACCAGGATAATGGTACACCTAATATTCAAAACAGAAAGGATAACAAATATCACGTAATTAAGAATTTTAATGTGTTAAAGTAGATCATATGCACCACAGAAAATCTAAAGAGCATGCTGGAGAGCTCCACAAACTATTTATATTCATTTCTAAATTATTCTTGAAAAAAGATGATGACATTCCAGATTATGTCCAGAAGGAAAGCAGAAGGAAGCTTAGTGTTGTGTCTTTATGAAAGACAATAAATGGGACTGTCCAGGAAATCCTAAGTCACTTGGCCTCAAAGTGCTGTTCAAGCAAGCAAATTATGGTAATCAATAAACACAAAAATTAAACAATTAAGCAAAATTACACTACTTAGCACCATTTCAAGGAAGGTTACTTAACATGACCACTAACATTGTGACGACATAAACATTCCAAAGTTTTGAAACAAAGTCCCCACCCCACAAACTTACGTAGGCCATTCAATTATTATTAAAAATAATTATTTTCACTTTTAATCTGGCTAATCAATATAATTTTAATTAGTTTTCCATTAGATCTTTGTGCTACTCCAGACTCATAATACAAATTTAGACCAAAAACTTAAAAGTTGGTAGATAACAGCTAAATGATTTATCAGTGCTCTGCCACCCCCTCTCAACTTGTTTCCATTTAATTTCTCACCTCATGTTATGATACTTAGTGCCTGTTAAAAATCAGAATTACTTCTAACTGAGGCACTTGACAGGCAAAAGTCTCATGTGAAAATCTGGACTGCACTACTGTGCAATTCAAGTTCTACTCTTCTACTTCATATTTAAAATTTATTTTCTTTCTCCATTTTCTTTGCTTCAAAAGGTAAGAAGGAAGAAAAAAAAATCAAATCACTTTCTTATCAAAAACTTACACTACACTGAACAGGACTTTTGTAGCTTGTGCAATTTGCCACAGTTAAGGGAACAGCTGCATACTTTCTTTTTACTGATATTTCAAATATCTCCTGATTTAAAGCAGGACTATATTGTCAAATAAATCTTCATATATCATCTTCTATCTGCCAGCTCTTTATGTGGAAAGTATATTTTTACATTTTGGGTGGATTCAAAATTTATTAGTCATTTAAGCATGACAGCTAAAAACAGAGAGCAGATCATACTCTCTCAGAGAGATGCAGAGTTGAGGGGAAAAAAGGTTCTCAGATTTTCTGCACGAAAGAATTTTATTTTCCCCTGATTGTTTATTGCCTTTTGCTTAGGAAAACAAGTTTTTCTCTAGCATTTTACATAGCTTTGTAGAGTTTTAAAATCTTTTGGACAATTACAAACTCTAGCATAATGCACCTGCTAGTTCATTCATGGCTGTTGGGAATCATCTTTTGCAGTAAATAGCTTCAAAACTAGTGCTTCCTATATGAAAAATACATTTATTTTATTTGCATTCCTTTTGAGCTGCTTTTCAGTAAAATAAGAGATGACTCCTTTCACACCCTGCTTCCAGACTTTGAAGAAAAATCTCGTATCCAGACCATGCAGCAATTGCACCACCTGATGGACCTACCAATGGAATCCCAATTATCCTGCAGATTTTTCACAACAGGTCAGAGCTTAGCTCCAGCATCAGCCTGATGAACCATGGCTTCAGCAAATTTTTGAGTTAAACTCGAGAACAGAAGTGTATGAACAGAACAACTTGGAGTAGATGCTGTTTAAATTCTTGAAGACCTGCTTGTCATTACAGTTACACTGCTAATTGCTTGACACAAAGGTGAAGCACAGCACACATAGTCTGCCATATTTTTAATATGGATTTGTGAAATGCTTAGAACTGTCTGTGACTACTGTTGGAAAATTTATTTTCTTTGTCTCAGGATCTTTTTTCAGCATAGGTGAGCTACAGTAACATACTAACATTTAGGAAATGCATTCAATTTTATTTAAAATGTTCTTTCCATCAAACTCATGTACTAAGATTTGATCATGTTATTGTTTCTATTTTTCTCTATGGATCAGGACAGACCACTATAAATATATCAATTCTAGACTGAACTGCTAATGCTGGGGCCTCTGAGGATCATTCTAACTTCATAAAAACTACTTTAAACCCCAACTTCAGGACCTTTGTTTAAAGCATAATGAGAGATAAAATTTTCACTACCAAAATGGTGAAAACTTTGGGATTTGGTCCTTCAAGAAGGGTAGCACTAACTCACTCATTAACTGATAGCCTACATCTACATTTTTAGCTATGCTTGCTTTTGCTTCCTCTTTCACATTGTGTGACTTTGTGAACTGACTGGAAACTGACAATCATCTGCTTCCTGACTAATGCAAATTCAAAACTCTCTGCCACTTTTTAAAACTGCAGTCATTAAAACTCGGAAAGGAAGGAAAGGAAGGATTCCCTGTATTTTAAAAGGCCTCTCTAAAAAAAGAGCCAAAAAAAGTTTGTCTATGAGACTCAAAAGCCAACCTATAGCAGGAAAGGAAGCAAGACAAAGCAGATGAGCAGCAAAAAAATTTCTCTAATAAAGTGTTGAATAGGACTCACAATTTAATGAGACATTCTAAGCCTGTTAAATGTCACCTCTTGTCCAGAAGATGGAGCATTATGCTAAAATATTACAAACCAAAAAGCCTAAGTGAGCTACCCAAAGTACAACATTATCCTGTTGTCATCTTATTGCAGGGGTTCCACACTGCTGTCTCCTATCTCAACAGTTCCATACCTGCTTGGTGCTCTCTCATGGGCAGCTCCTCAGAGCTCTGACTCTTTCCTCTTCTCAAAGCAGCCACTGACTCCAGTTCCCTTCTCACCCACCCACCCCACTCTGTTATAGCATCTTCTTCTCATTGCTCACAGCTGTGGCCTGGTAAAGTCAGGCCTGTTCCTGATCTTTGATAATTGGCCCAGCTGCAGCTCCTTAGGGTTGAGATTACTTTCTACACTATCTTTATTTTCTTATATTCTATTCCTCTATATTATCCCAGAGACCTTTGATAGCTTCACTTCTGCTGAAGTGAGGACAGCCTGTGGGACAAACACAACACCTCAGTGCTCTGAGAGAAAAGAAGAGAGTCTGGAAGGGCTCAGTCTGCTCAGCCCACTGTCACACCCCATCCTTTCAGCCAATTTCTGCCTCTGGGGAGTGGGCAGAGTGCTGGGCCAAAATTCCTTCTTTGCTGATTCTTCTACAGCTGCCCCAGCAAACGCTGCCCAGATACAGGGACCTGATCTCTCTAGCAGGTAATGAAGCACCTCTAGTGAGAAGCCAAAGCACTCCCATCACCTCTCCAGAGCTTCTGGGGGCAGATTCAGAGCACAATGATCTCAGCAGGCATCAAAATTCATGTGGAGCAGAGCTTCTGGTTTCCTCTCCTTTGAAAGGCACCTAACATGCAATCAGTGTTTTAAGAGCTGACCCTACATGTACAAAATTGAAATAATCAGGGCATTCCCTGCAAAACTGCACTACTGCTCTGAACTCAATTGCTAAGGGAGACAGAAGCAAAGTCTGACCTCAGGTCAGGACCCTGAGGAGACACAAGTGCTTTTACCTCCCTCCAGAGGACAGGGACGAGGAAATAACCACACAAAGATGAGAAGTCAACCCAACTTCTACTGATACATGCTTATAAAATCTGTGTGTTTTTTTTAAAAATCTTTCAAACACCTATTTAAATAATGGTGTTTAATGGTCGCTGAGGAAGAGTACACGAGATTTTACACTGTACAGAGAATTGCACCTTCCACGGCCAAAGCTGAGCCACTTTTTAAACTGTGCACACTGCAGGATGTTCAGGAGTGGGTGGAAAGTTCAGCTTTTTAAAGACCTTGCCAAGGGAAAGGAACAGTGACAAGCTGGGCTTTGATAGAGGCTCCTCTCTGGCCACCAGGAGGCTCCATTGGAACGGGATTGGGACAGTAAAACATTTTTCTACAGAAGCAAGTGAGACACAGAAGCAAGCCAGGAGACACCATCGTCAGAAATAAACACACAGAAACCCCCAGCCCCAAAACCTTTTCCAGCCGCCCTTCCCCTATTACCTTCTTTTTCCTCTACTTTGTCTTTTCCTTCCTTTTCCTCCCTCCCCCTCCAAATCTGTCAGGCCTAAAAATGTGTAAAAGCATTATTTGACAAAAGGATTTAAAACTTTTACCCTAACAGCTTTTAGGCTTCTAATTTCCAAAGCATATATAAGTCTTCAATAGTGATACTTTAGACCTAAGATTTTTGTGCTAAAAAGAAAACAAAAAAGTCTAAAGTAATATTAAAAAAACTTCTCAGTATGGCACATTTTTTACTTCTTGCTGATAATATACTAAGAAAATTGAGTCAGTGAATCAGTGCACACACTATATTCCTACCCCTTCCTTTGTAACCATATTTGCCTGCTTGGTTTAAATGAAGTTTTCTGAACTTTAGCATTTATGACAGCAGCATAAGCTTTGTTAGAAAGTTTCACTTTTGCAGGTTTTTGAAGAGAAATGGAACAAAAGCTTTCTTCTCAAGTAGCAGCAGTAAAACTGGCCTAAACCTGTACCATATGATATAGTTTGGGTATTGTTTGATAGTTGCTGACATTTATTACAGCAGTTTAATTTCATTAAGGCTCCTGCAGTTTTACTCATCTGTGCAACGCAAACCTGTCTTAAAACTAACTTAAGTACATGAACAGCTTTTTGACATTTTGGCTAAATTTTTCTGGAAGGATTAAAAAGAACATTTTCCTTAGAAATTCAGTAAGTGCAGTAGTGATCCAAGATAAACAAATACCCTCTGAATGCAATGGGAATTTCCTCAGCCCTCCTTTTGATAGCACAAGGTGATGATAAGTTCCTACTGCCAGTGTGTCAGGAGGGTTTTCTACCTTGGGCAAACCCGACTGGACAGACAGAAACCAGAGGCCAACAAGATGCTGAGTATGATTTCATGAATGTCAGGAAGTCTGGGCCGGTGCTCTTAGCCTGAAAACTGTACAGACAGCAGCAATTCAGCTTATAGATGTAAATAAAGATTTCTAGATTTAAATGAAGTTAAATTAGTATGACTATGAAGTAGTGTGAGTGGTTTATTTTTGTTGGTGCACTAACTGGCTTTGTCCCAGTGCCTAGACTTCCAGGCAATAGCCAGTCTGCCTCCAGGCATCCACATCTTGCCAAGGATCCTTCTTTGTGCAGTGCTTCCTGAAGGGTTCAAAGACCTTCTCAGAATCTCAAAACTAAAAGAGGCTCATGACAAAATCCAAGGGTCAGGGACCCTTACAGAAACTGATCCAAATGTGCTTCCCTATGCAGTTACCACCTGTGTCTGTTCCATTAAAACCTTTGTAGTAATTCTGCTTCAGTGTGGAAGAAAACAGACAAATGAAGGCATTGCCACTTCCAGTGCCAGCTCTCCATCACAGGTTATCATCCCCAAAAGAGTTACCTGGTGGATCTTCTCATTCAATGAGATCATTTGGATGTTCTAGACCATTTGGCGATAATGCAATCTATAACTGCTTAAAAACCCCTTTAGGACACTCAGAGTACCTCACCAAGAATCTGCTCCTGATGGTAGGTACTACACTTGCTTGCAGTGGTTTCATGTCAAAGCATTATTAACAGACAGTATTAACTTCATGTTTCTTACTTGTCACAGTCTGTTATGTTACTCCATTAGTTTTATAAGCTTGATTTTACAGCCTTGAAAATGGAAGTCTTCTTTTTAAAACTACTTTACTTCCACATTGCATTTTCTTTCATCTTATTATTGCACCTATAAAACAAATGAAAAATATAATAAAATTTTCAAGTCATTATTTTATTTCAATGATTTTAGGATCCTTAGCTGTCATTAGTGTTTGCAAAGGTAGTGGCTCATCTAATTCCTGTCTTTAGGAATTACAGAAAGAATTCTTTTCTTTGGTCTGTTTAGCTAAGTGGCACAAACTTCCACAATGCTGAAGATAAGAACAGAACAAGTCAAACAGTCTCTCCATTATTTTGAACACATAAGGAACCACATAAAATTAATTGTTGATGTAGCTGGGGTAAAAAACTAGTTAATGTCTAAGCTGCACAGATCCTATCACCTACAATACTTTTCAAAGATACAGTATAGCAAAGTAATGCCCAGCTCTCATTCTGAACAGAATACATAAATAAAAGCAAACATTTTTTTTAAAAAACTTATCTTGACATAAATATTAAGATTGTTTCTCCAAGATTGTTTCCTGTGCTGCAGATGATTACTTGCTAGGTGAAAAACATAAAGGTAGGTTCACAGCTGATAGTGAATATTTTAACAATTGGGACTTTTTCCTTTTCATTTATTATGATTACAAAGGAGAATTTTTATGGGGTTTGGGAAATTATTTCTGTGGAGTTCGGGGAGTGTTTTGAATGGATCAGTACAAACCCAAGTGTGCTGTGTGATTTGCAAATCCAAAGCTTGGACTGGAGCAGATAGAGAAGTCACTGGCTTGTTTCTCACATTATTTGCTCATACAGTCAAGGCACTCAACCTCATCTTAAAATATATGATTGTTTCTGCAAATGATGGAAAATTAAAAAAAACTTATAGGTAATAACTCCTCAGAGCATCAGTGGGTCTTGCATTACTCAAGACATTCTCTTGACACCATACATTTGAAAGTTCAATACACTAATATTTTCTCTGCTTACCCTGAAAGGTCTTCAACAAAGGACAAAATAATCAGCTTCTGGTTCTACTTACAGGCAGGAAGAATTTAATTTTACCTGTTCACACAGAAACTCAACTATTTCTCATCCAACATCGTGTAAATATATCCCAAGCTTAAAGAAAAGGTCAGATTGCTAAATGTATTGAGTTTGCTAATACAGTACAAGAATTTGTTTTAACTTTATTTTCATGTACATTTTCAGAATATATAAAGTATAGAAAATGGTATATTTTAAAGGCATATAAGGTAGACAAAAACCCCTAAAATATGTTTGTTCTGCTCAAACTCTAGTTCAGACTGATTTGTTCACTTGTGCAGAACATTCCCATCTCTTCTGTGTGGCATCATGCACATGCTGCTGTTTGTACACAAGTGGAGGTGTTGTGCATCAGAGTATTTGTTGTGTGTGTGCTTTTCACTTTATTAAAGGGAAAGAGCCTTTACTGTGGAATTAAACTGTGTTCATATATGTCTACATCTTTATTTTAAATATTTGCTCTACAAATGACCTGAGCATTATCAAGGCAAGAAACTGAAGCATCTCTGCAAGTCAGGGACATAAAAAGCTTAATTTAGAATTCTTCAGGACTGTCATCTAGATATTAGAGCTTTAATCTGTATTTGATTAAAAATTTCCCTTATTGTTTCATGTTTTAATAAAAGTAGCAAAATGCCTAGCTAACAGTCTATCTACTTTCATCCTTAAACCTGCATCTATTTATTTAAGACAAATCCTGTTCGCTAGCAAAAACTCAGGTTTGGAACCTGCAATGTATTCAGCAAATTAGAGAAACACTTTTTTAAAAAGTAGGGTAATAATTCTTGAAATTCAGAGCACTCTCACTAAGAGGAAAAAACCTGACGAAATACTAGCATGATGCTAGATTGGGAAGAACCCCTTTTCCTCAAAATGATGTGGGGTTTTAACTATTATTATTACTTTTACTGTGATGTCCTGCTTGCTCATCCTAATTTTTTAACAGTCTTATTGAGATTTCTTTGCTCCTGAAAGACAAGCAGCACATGCCAAAGCATTACAGGATGCTGAAGGAATGAAGATGGAACTACTTGACCTGTCACTCATGCTGGAGACAGTTCCTAAAAAGCTATGCACCTGAACTTTTACTCTGTGATAAATCAAGGATAAATCTGAAGAAAACAGATAAAATTTCATTATCTGATGTCTAATGTAGTAATTATTGATCTCAGTAGAGCTACACTGCCTTATGATACTGAACTTGCTCTCCTTTAAGTGTAATACCTCATTCAAAACCTATTTAGTCTTTTACTGCCTCTGTACTGGGCCAGCTGTAGAGAATATGAAATAAATAAATAAATGGTTAAAGCTTTTCAAATGTCTGTACTTAGCATCAAAGTACAGAGACTAACCAGGACAGGCTGCTTCATTCATTCTCCACCCTGATCTCCAGAATCACCATCAGCCAAATCCAGTATTACACTGCTGAGCAGTTAAGCCTGGTATTAGAGCAAAGATTTAGCTCACAACATTGCTGAAAAATAAAAACCACCAAGTCATTTTATCTTGAAACCTATCCTGGAATTCATAAGCATAGCAATTGCACTCTGATTTGGTTAGTAGCAGTGTTTAGTTCCAGTAAAATCCACAAAGGAATTTAAAATCAATTTTTTAAAGGCCAATTTTCCAATGGCAGACTCAGGGAATGCTTTTGTACAGGACACATTAACCATGAAATCACTACGTGATAAAAGCCCAGTGTAATAAACACGTTGAGTTAGGCTGTAAAAACCTAAATTTGGCATTTCTTGATCACTAGGCTGCTTAGAAATCTGCAGATATAGGCCCAGTAATGCTTTTCTGTTTCCCTTTTCTCCCTCCCAGGAAGGCTGCCCAGGGCTGAGGGATCCAGGGCTGGGCTGGGGAGCTCCTCACTGCCCCAGCTGTGCTGGGCCCAGGCTGAACAGGGAATTGGCTGATGTGTGCTCCCACCAAAGCCTCTGTGTGCTTAATTAAATGTGAAACACAATCAAGAGAAACATTTGCTGGAGTACAAAAAGGGCTTGTTTACTTTTGCAAAGCAAGTGGTTTTAATAAAAACTTGATGACACTTACTGCACATTATAAAGAGCAGAACACTGGTCCTGAGCCAGGGCAGACGCTCTGAGTGCAGCTCTGGGCTTTAGAAGTGTTTGCTTTTTCATTGTCATCTGGGCCTTGTTTTGTGACATGCCCTTCTATTTAACATATTTCAAAGGGTTATCTGGTCCAGGGATATAGTTAGTATATTGCTTACTAATTAATTTGTACGGGCTTTATTTGTAATCTACTAGAGGCCAGGAACAAACTGTTAATGTCTAATAAAGGAAAACAATTTATGATGATGAAATATGTAAAAGAAACAACTTGGCTCTGTCTTGCCCCAACCCCTGACCTGGAGGTGCCAGGCATTTCATTTCACCTGCCTACTTTTTTTTTTTTAATTCTGTTTCATATCAAGAACACAGTACATTTTTAGAGAAACAATACCTTTACTACAAAACCATGTAAATGATTATATACAAAATGGTTACTGGAATTTGGTTTTGTACTGCAGTGACAGAAATAACTAGGTGCTGACATTTATTTACGCTTCCTTAATACTAAGTACATCACTCCACTGATCAGGGTAAAGGCAAAGGCAATCCAGGCTAAGACAAAGGAATAGCCATATTGGCCTTTGGAAACTTCCATTACATATCCATGGCTCTGGTGCAGTTCTTCATGCCTGTCTGTATAAATGGAAGCTGCAATCATAACACACAGACCTGCAGGAGGAAGAAAATAATAAAGGTCAGCATCTTAAAACATTATCAGTACAAACATCTATTCACTGTCTCCTCTGTCAGCTGCTTCCACCAATGTCCTTTCTTTGCAGATGCTCATTTTCCATCCTCAAACTAACCTGGAAGCATTTCAAGACATATTTTCAGTTTATTTGGCAGGCTATAAATTGGAAGTGCTGTTGTGTATCTATGTCATTTTCAGTGAACAGAAAATGATTCTGAACATCTGGGTAGTTTTTACGACTGACAAAAAAAAGAAGTGAGTGCTTGCCTGTAACAATTAGAGAGTTATTTAGTGTCCTCAAGAAGTTCAGCATCTCAAATTCTTTCCCTTCAAAGTTTAAGTTACTTTATCCTGAGCAGTGATGGCATCCATGTTTTAACTGTCTATTTATTACAGAATGGTACAGCTCACTCTTTAAACAATGATGAAGGATAAGCTGTGGCCTCAGGAGCACTACAGAGTTCTCATGCAGCTTGGTCTCTTTGAAACCTTTTCCTGCTTTTCTACATTCATGAAAATATCATTAAAGTCAAAAGCATTGAAAAATCACTCACATGACAGGAGCTGGATAACAGAAGTTAACACAAATCTTTCTCCTTGCTTTAGACGGAAGAGTTGAAGAATGAAAACCAGAAATGCCACACAGCAGAAAATCGTAGACAGGATCATGGTGGCCTGAACAGCCTGAATTGATTGATACTCTGCAAAAACAAAGCAGCCTTGATTAAAAATCATTTCTCTCTTTGCCTTCTCCTGCAAGGAGTAAAGGGGCAGAGCCGTGTTCTTTAAGCAGGAGTTCAGCAGATGCAGCAAAGCAGTTGTTGTGCATTGCAGAGGCTGATTCTCCTCTGCTTCCTTGGTATCAATACAGCCAGCTTGGTATTAAAAAGCTTCTCATCAAACTGAGTGAAAACACTGAAGAGACTTCTGCCACATCCCACCCTTTGCTGCCATCAATGTCCTAGAAGCACAGTGAAACTGCCAGCTGCCCCAAACAGCTTCCAAATGCAGACCCCAGCCTCCCACCAGAGCTGGAGACAGCTCTGCTCAGGAAGGTGTAACCAGACATGATATGCACCCTTGGCACTAGAGATTCCTCTCATTCAGGTTTTTCATCCTGTCCATTACTTCCCTGTAACTGGGAGCTAAAGTAACCAATACCTTTTAAACCAGGTGCAGCTGCTCTGTGTAAATCTGCGGCCACTGTAGCCAGGCTGGGCCCCTGTAAATTTCATAGCAATTTCACCAGATCTGCTGAAGGAACACAGACACAGGGATGGAGGGACACTCACCATTGAAATCATCAGTGATAGCCATACAGGTGCTCGTATTCGTGATACACATTCTCCACACATCTGCAGAAAAGTTATCTCCCACCCACCAGGCCTGCAAAATAAAATTAAAGGGCTCTTACAGAGAGAAAAAACAAACAAAACCCACAAAACACCTTTGTTGTCCAAGTGTCCACTGATTAGATACACCAGCTGTAACAATTTTCTGTTCATTTTTGATACTTAACCACTCAAATGAAATGTGACATCTCATGGCATTTCAGAATACAGGGTATAGAATTATCACACATCATTCTCTTTAGACCTCTGTGAAGGGGGTAACGGCATCTTAAACATCCCAAAGCACCAGAGATTTCCACTGTTTGGGCAGAAATTTTGTATAGTCAGTGATTACTCACTCCTTGAGACACCTAGACAAGATGTGCTTTGTTCCCCCAGACCCTGTTTAGGATGCACACATCTCTGAAGGAACAGCACTTGCTAATTTGCAAGAAATAGCATCACCTGTGAAACAGAAGTCCTTTACAGATGTTCTGGTTCCTGCCACTGAAATGATTAATCTCAGTGCAATGCAGCTGTGCTGAGGTACACTGTGGCATCTGTCTGGTAATGGCTGACAAATTAACATCCTCCTGTGGTATTTCTATTTTGAGGTTTTAACATTCCAGGCAAAATGGTTCTGCAGCATCTGAGCAGATTTTTACAGTAGCCTGGAAAATGACAAGCACTCCACAAGTGGCATTTCCTCAGGAAACCCATTCCCATTCCAATAGCTACCCAGGCCTTTGTTTTGACTAGAGCTGCACAAAATGAGACTTTTAAATATGATTCCTGGTAGGATCTGCTGCTTAAATAGACATTCCAGAAGCCTCAGAGCTTACTGTGCAGCTTTGCAAACAATACTGCAGTTAAAACTATAATATACTATGGTAGTAGGCATATGGATAAACAGAATACTGTGTTTTAAGAAAAAGAATTACTTTCTCAGAATGCCATTCATTTGGATTTTTCAGTCCCAGTTCCACATGTTATTTTTCAGCTCTGAGCTCTATATAATATAGAGATACATAATATAAAATCTAACAAAAGATGGTTGTACACTTTAAGTTTTTAAATGTTCAAAGGTAGCTACTGACACAAAGCAGAGTGTGTAGGCTTTTATTTCTGTAGTAACTTGGGTTGTGTGCAGCAGATTTGAAATAAGATTAGGTTGCTTTGCCCACTGTCTTTTCTTTCTAAATATTCAAATAAGCAGGGTAAGACAACCTGCTCCAGTGTTCAAATAATGACATACTTCCATGGAATAATCAACCAGCTGACTAAAATGTAAAACCTGAGTTTGTACACTTCTGCAATAAAAAGTTGTGAGTAATACATAATTTCACTTGGAGCATGGTCTTTACTAAACAGTATTTTCAGCAGCAGATTTTTTAATATCAAAAGCCTGTACATACATCAGACCTCATAGACAGATTCCAGTGCACAGACTTCTGATCAGGATAGTGGGCTGTTTTGGAAAATGGAGAATTCCATTAAAAGCTAGATATAAATATTGGAGGGTAAATTCTTTTTGATCACAAAAAGAAAACAAAATTTTGAAACAATACAACATAAAATATTCTAAAGCTCTGTGCTGAAGCCACTTCAACTTAATGGACACACATAGATTCATGGTGTCTCTCACGATTTAATTGGACATCTTGGAGAAACACTTGTGAGGCAAAGCACATCTTGACTGAAATTATCCCCACACATTAATCACCAGCTGTTTGACTTGAGGTGCTTGACACAAAAGGACAGTGGATCTTCCCCGCTCTCTGCTTCATGTCCAGCTGAATCAAATCCCAGGGCTCCACCCTGTAAATATCCTCCCTGGCCAAGTCTCTCCAGGGGAGAGAATCTGCTGCCTTGGGCTTACAACATGATGCCATGGACAGCCTTATCCACCAGCAACATGCACACCCAAGGCATTTTTGTTACAGAAAGGTCTTAGGACATCAGTGTGCCTAACAAACTTAGGTCCTCTCAGTAAGCAAGTTGAAGACTAGAGAAGAAAACCTCAATTTTTATGAAGCAAAGAAATCCCAGTGTGTCTGAGAGCCAAGGAGAAGAAATGACACTTACATTGTCGATAGTTGAGATGAACAGCAGTGCTGCTGAGGTTATGTGAAACACGATAATGAAGGCCAGGAGAATCAGCATCCTTGCTCTGGGGAGGCTTTAGGCTGAGATAAATCTGTTGAACACAAGAAAGTATATGAACAATCCTTAAGAGCTGCCAGTGGATCAACCTGCAGTTCTGGTGCTGTTAGAGATCATAGCATCAGATGCAGCTGGAGTCCACAGCACTTGTTCTATCTCTGCAGATACTTAACAGGCATCTCGGGTGTTAAAATGAATCACAACTTGAAATGAAGCCAAAAGCTGCATTTTGCAACCTTCCAGCATGATGGCCACAGTGAATAAACACACAAAGAAGTTTCATTCTGTGTGCAAGGATGGAAAACTCCTTCACATTGGCTTTTAGAGAAGTGCCTTTCAAATTACACTGCCTCATGTGCTGTGATGAAAATATTCCACTGACTGCAGTAAGGTCTTATTCCAACCATCCTTCCAAAGAAGGAAGAACCAGATTTCAAAAGAATGCTTGTAGAACAAAATTAAGTGCACCAAGAACTACCTCCTAGATTTAGTAACACCTATGTTGTACCTTAGGCCTCATGTCCTTTGTTCATACAGTTATAAGTTTTATCCATTGATAATGACTAAGGACTACTATTTTCTTCAATGTATTGCTCCTACTGGTAGGGCTGAATAAACCCATTACTTTCATAATAATCCAGTTAGCTATTTTATGTTCACTTAATACTCTCTGTAGGCCACCTATTGCCTTCATACCTTATTTAATCCACCTATTGCAATGTCACCTCTCATATGAAAAAAATATATACAAGAGAATCAGAACCTGTATTTAACTGGAATCCCCAGGAAATCTGTGGGCGCATAACCAACAGGTTAGGAAAAACTACTGCTACTAATACACAGAAAAATGCAAATGCTTGACATATCTATTTTTCTTGGCCAGAAATTCTTGCCAATTAATGTATGCTATAAGGAATCTGCAGTCTTGCAGATCTTTGCAGTTAAGATGCACCACTCTGTACATCATCTGCATGCTGTCACTCATCAGTACATTAATGCATATTTCTCCCTTTGCTTTGGACACATCCTATGATGTCAAATGATGCCACTCACATAACACAGTAAATATCCAAAAGAAAGGGCAGTTAAGAATTTTAAGACTTCTATTATTTTTTTCATGTCTAATCCCCTCTCTCCTACTGCCATTTACTGGAATCATGAACCATATGAATAATTTAACCAAAGAAAAGGACTACTCTGACAGCATTTTGAAAGCAGCTCCACTGGCACTCTCATCAGGGCAAATAACAACTACTCTGCAAAACTTTAACAAAAAGATAATTGACAGCATAATAACTGAATGAATAGAGACCAGGAGTTCCAGAATAATCCTCTCCATCTCCACTGCAGTACAGAGTTATAACAAGCTCAAAGGCAAATAGCATTGAAGTGCTTTTTTGAAAAACAAGGGAACAGCCTTACATCCATATCTAATTAGAATGACTGAATGGGAAAGCCAAGTCAAACCCTAAAATAGGAAAAGCAGCTACTCTAGTGTGTATTCCTTCCTATTTCCTCTCTGTTAAACTCTGCCTTCCCAGCCACAATGAAGAACAGAAAGTGGGAGTTGCCTCCAATGAGGTGATTCCACTGTATGACTCAAGGTCCTCTGAATCCACTTCCACTCCTAGAAATGTCATTCATGGTTCTCTATCAAGCCTTCCTTGAATGAAAGGAAGAAAAAAGTAAAAGAAGATATTTTGTGGGTTTGTACAATGCCACATCAAAATATTTTTCATTGTGATATATGCCAGTCTGCACAGCACCCTCTTGTCTTGTGGCTGGTTTTTTTCTGAGTTTCATTTCTTGCACAGATGGTATCTAAGCATTCAATAATGCAACAATCATCTGCCATATAAGGAGAGAGAACCAAATTGTACTCGGTATTATTTTAAGAATAACAATACAATTTCATCTTATTACATGAAGTAACATAAAGTAAGAGAGACCAAAAAAATGTAACCTAATTACAACCAATCTTGCAAAAGCAAGACTTGCCAGCACAGAAGAACCCACTTTATCTTCAATCAAATGAATGGTTTTGTTTTACTGTTTTCAGCCATAAAGAGAAGTGTTTCAGACAGGACAGATAAATATGTGTGGCTGGTAAGAAGAAGACATTTTTTGTTTGATCCAAATAAAGCCAAGATTAAATGAAAGAGATTTTGCTTCACCTCTAAAAAAAAATGGACAATAAGAAAGGTCTGATGGGTCTGACATTTCTTTTTTGAAGACCCTTCCTAACAATCATCTTTAGATTCCCCCTCCTGCCTTGCTGGCAACTGCTCCCTTCACAAGCTGCTACAACTTCTGTGCACACAGTGCTAAACAATGACACATGGAGACAGGAATTAAATACACGGGGGGGAAAGAAGGAGACAGACAATTTCCAAGTAATTAATACCAGGAAAAAACAACAAGAACTGGTTATCCAATCTGTCATGCCTGAACAGGATCCCAGAAGTGCACAGACCTCAATCACTCCTACAGACTTTCCCTTCCCATGGAGACCCAGGAGTTTCTGTGGTTCACCCCAGCCTGCACAAGGAGGTTTTCCAGAGAAACTCTCTGTGATTTGTGGGCAGGAAGCAAAGAGCAGGAGCTCCCCTCTTCCAAGATGCAGCCAGCAACATTGGAGATGCTACTACAGAAATCTGCTTCCCTCTCTAGACAGAAATTCTGGATTTCATCTCTCAGAAAGATCTACTAGTCTTTCTTCAACTCCACAAAATGCTCGAATTCAAACTTTACAGTGCAGACTCAAGATTCTCCCACTGCCTCAGCAAGAAGCTCTTCCTTCCCCAATCCTCTGAGGACAGCCTGCCTGAAAACCTCTCCTAGCAGCAAGCAGCTCCTTTCCTCTCCCTATGAGCAAGGGAAGGACACAGCTACAGAGCACTGTTTGCATTAACGTTCAGAATGCTTACTGCACTAATGCATCACTAACCAAACACTTTGGTAACATCCTGTTCTGCACACTAGCTGTACTCCTTTCCTTATTTACCATGAACTGCTTCCTTGGCAGAGGGATTTTTCACCTTCTCTCATTTGCAGTTGAAACACACCATGCTCTCAGGTCAGGGTGTTCATGAATTTAAAGTACACTGCCTTTAGGCATGGATGAAGGCTGGGATGATGCAACAGATATTGCCCATCATTCCCCAAAGTGGGTTGAATTCTTTTAATAGTTTTTACACACACACACAAATATATGAGAAAAGCTTTTTGGACACACTACACTTACAATGATGGAGCCACCCTTCTCAGAAGTACATGATGAAAAGACTACAGGCAACGGTTACAAGTTGCAACAAGGAATATTCCAATTGTGAAAAAAGTATTAATTATATTCAATGAGCATGATTAAGTACTGGAACAGGGCCCATGAGGCTGTGGGATCTCCATTCTTGGACATCTTCCTGACTCAACTGTAGCAAGGCCCAGAACGTCCTGATCTAACCCCCTGCTTGGAGCCAGAGTCTGCACCAGAGACCTCCAGAGGCTCCTTCCAGCTCAGCTCTCCTGTCAGTCTGCAGCTATTTCAGGAACCTCCCTGTACCAACCTCCAGCAAAGCTCTGACCAAGAGAACATAATATTTGACTTAGCTCATCACTTGTGCCATTAAAAACAGATTTGGGGGTTACAGTAAGGATGACTTTGGATGTCAACATAAATTCCTTCAACTGCAAGGCTCAGCAGTTAATACCACTTCATAAGGTGTGGTGTAAGGCAGAAGTGGACAGATACTGCTGAGCTACAAGTGCAAACTGCCACTGGATCTAGAAAGAGTAAGTTATAGGAATCCCACTGAACACATCCAGATTTGCTGTGGTAATAGTTTCCCACAAATGCTGTTAAGTTGCAGGATACTTACACAAAACACAATAAAACAGAAGGCCAGTTAGAGCAACAACCCATATTTTTTTTCAATCAGTGCAGAAGTAATGCTCCAGTGCTACTCCATTTTACATGGGGAGGATAAATGCAGCAGTCACACTTCTCTTGAATCTCTTCAGCAATGCAGACTTTTGGAAGCAGTAGTTTGCACTTGCCATGGGAGAGAGCCTGATGAGCTTTAGAAGTGGCTAAGAAGGGCCTCTGCTATAATCTCCTGGACATGCAGAGACAAGTATGTTTCTACAGGATAAAACACTACAACCATCACAGAATTGCACAGTAAAGTGAGGTATCTAGGCCAGGGTTTCCAACATTTCTGAACAGCAGTGTTTCAAAACTGGGTTGTCTCTCTGTGTCGTATCACACACAAAAACACATCCCCTGCAGAAAAGCTTCAGTTTATCTCCAGGACAAAGTTTCTTTCATGTCCATCAGTATAAAGAAACATGACTATTTAAGTTTTTTGGTACAGCAAGCAAGCAAAAATGGAAATAGTCTTGACAGTTCTTAACAGAAGTTTCATCACTGCTTTCCAACCCAGATGTCATCTCCACGACATAGGCTTTCCTTTCCTCCCATGCAGCTGAACTCTGCTGCCAGGCTGTTTCTCATGTTTGTGCATCCTCAATTTTTGCAACCAGCAATACATAGTACAGTGTGTTTGTCCTGGCCTCATTTGCATTGGAAAGGCTGAAGCTTACCCTGCAACACTGGCTGCTGCCCTCACTCCCTAAGATCAAGCCAGGGGTTTTTATCATCTTCCTCTGAGCCCATGTCTGAGAAATCTTCCACACAGAAAATCCTGGTTCATACCCTTAGAAACACAATGAAATCTCTGCAGAACAGCTCCTGCTCTGCACAGACCCAGGCTGGGGGTGTGCAGACTCTCAACACCCACATTTAGAGAGCTGAAAAGACACTCCCAAAACAAGGGGCAGAGGATCCTGCTAAACAAGTTACCATACCTGCAGCTCTCTGCACTGAGATGTTTCATTGCAACAAGAACAGCAGGTCTTTGGGCCATCAATAAGCATTCAGTTCAGCTGAACTTTCCTGAGGTCACTGGTGTAAAACTGAATCAAAGCAAACCTTAATTATCAATTCTTCTGCCTCTCGGTGCTATAATTAAGTCTGAAAATGTGAATTTATAAGAAGCAGTTTGTATACTTGTAGCATGAGAATCTGTCATCTTGTGATGCATCATAAGTTGTTTGGATTTACATGTTTTTGCTCAGAGTTCTTGTGCCACATCTCATGGTGTCTCATGACATGTCTCAGAAGCTGGCTCACATTTTGCCTGTACCATTGTCTCTAAACTTGCACAAAATTCCCTGGTTTATGAAGAACAGATCAATACTGTTAACTTTCATCTTTTTTTTTCTTTTATCAAGTATGGAGGGTTCTTTTTTTCTTATGTGATTCTCAGAACTGGAACCAAAAGTGAAGTTCAGACACCAGACTTTCTCCCAAGCCAGCAGGAGCTTTGAGGATTTCAACAATCCTCTAATGCCTAAATATCAAACAACATTAAGGACGAGAAAATCAGGAAATGTAATACCAGGAGGATAATTACATCAGTTGAAACAATTTACTCCAATTTCTTTATTTCTTCTGTCTGAGACAGAGGGGAACACCAACACTCTTCAAGTGTAAATTCATATTGTGACCTGTTTCCATGCCCAGGTGTTACCCAGCTAACAGTCAATACAGGAACACAATGTCCTCCTTCAACCAGTCTCTGCAGGCAGCGTGGAGACCTCCATGAAGTGCTGGATGGCTCTGACTACACCTCTCCAATACTGAATGGGGACCCAGGAGGGAAATGCCAAGTACAAGTAACAGCCTACACAGCACATGGGCTCCCACCCAATTTCTTCCTGCTGTAAAGCTAATAATGAAGAACAATGTTTGTACACAAAATAACATTCCCTGCTTGATGCTGGCTTTGGAATCAAGAGGGCCACGTGTCCTGTGAGCCCCTAGATGGCACAGAGACCATCAGCTCTTTTTGTTTGCTTAATTGAGAACACACTCAAGCTCTTTGTGCTACCTATTTTAAGTGGAAGGAAGAGAGCTTTTCCCTTACACTTCCACCGGCTTTTCTAAGTCCTTCCTCACAAAGCAAGGAAATCAGAAGGAAATGAATCAAAGCTCCCTGCACCACCACTGCATGAAGGCAAAAAAAAAAATCAATACAGCAAAAAACAAATCTACTCTCTTTTCTAGAGCTCCATTTGAATGACAACATGTATGGCTTTTTTAACACAATGGCAGAAAATAAAGCAGGTTCATCCTATCAGTTCTAGATTTATTGGTGCCTTTGAAGCAGGCTGTGCTAAGACCCAGCAACCTCCAGCATAATCACAGGAGTCAGCTTGTTGTGTTTTGATAGTGAAATGCACGGGCTTGGAGAGAAACTCACAAGACACAGTATGACCTAGTCCTTTTCTATTTTCTTTCAGAAAATTGTGCCTTGCAACCAAAGCCCTGAGGTCAGCTCTTTGTGTGCACCACAACTAGTACAAATGTACACCTATAGCTTAATAAAACCTTTTGTTTTACCGTGTTTGGGTGTCTGTCCATCCTGCTGGTACTGGTGGGACTGCCTGAGCAACAGCAGACTTGGAGCAAACAAGCTCGTTGGCCTGGCCTCCCCATCACCTGTGTGTGTAGGGATGCTCCAGCACCCTTTCAGCTCTTCCTCAAACAACTTCATAAACACTAAATCTGGTCTCCTTTTCAGAAACCCCACCTAGTTACCAAAAGTGAAAGAGACTGTGATTACAGGCAGGTCTGGCAGATCATCTGCAACTTCCTCCCGTCTCACCCTGTCCCCCTCATTAGATCTACACTACCAAGCCAGAACTCCAAAGTCTAGGAAATTCTAACCCTGCTGTTCCATACCTTTCCAAACAAAACCAAGAAGCAAATTGCAGCACAAATGCAACATACTAGCTTTAAGTATGGAGACCAAAAGAAGCAGATGTTTCTAATCTCTTAGGAATGCTTTTAATAAAATTTTGACCTAGGGATGCCAGCCTTGCTGCCACTTCTGTAACTCTGTCAGTCATTTATTTGCAAACAAGTTTGGACTGGGTTTAGACTTGCCCTACCACTCCTTTCACTATGGCCCTGCTGTGTGCACTGCTGAGGAAAGTCACTCAGCCATGAAGCCTTTGTGGGCAGACTCAGCAGAAGAAAACCAGCAGGACCTATGGGAACACAGGGACACAATGCCCTGGTGTGGGGTGGGGAAGTGTCACTTACCAGGAAAACAAGCCTTGTGACAGCTTACCTGAAAAACCTAAAAAATAGCCTGAACTTCAAGATAGATGTATTCAGATACTCCAGCAAAATCTGGAAGAGACATTACTAGCCACTATATGCTGAGAAGACAGTTTAGCAGGTACAGAAGTCAGCTGCCTACACAGACAGACATATTTGAATAAAAGTCTTTAAGACTTCATCTTCTCAAACTGCTTTTTAGAGGGTTTTGTGTGGTCAGCAGAAAAAGATTGTTTTTCCTCCTCCAGCAGCACAAGTCACACCATCCTCAAAAGTAAATCTTTGACACATCCTTATGTTTCCCTAAAGCACTTTTAGTTGTAACTGTACTTTTATACTAGATAATAATAGTCTCACACTTAAGATGTTCTATATCTGCATCTAATCCCAACACAACCCACAGTGGTGCAAGGTAGGCTGACATATTACTAAATAATACCTAAAAGGGTTGCAATTAATCTCTGATTCCCATCATAGTCATCCACTCTTCCACCTTCAGTTTATGCTGAGCATCATATGCCTTTGGCAAATGCTAACAAAACAGTCTTTAATCAAGACCACCCCATGGTTCAAGGGATTTCTCAAAGGGCAAACATTGTTTCAGAAAACCCAGCAGTAATTTGAAATAAGTAACTGCTTGTGTATTGCAGTTTCTGGTTTCTTGCAAAACATAAAACTATTCTATCAGCTTTCACAAAGGTATGTGCAAAACGTGTTATAAAATGTTTGTAACTAAGTATGTATGGGTAGAGCTTAACTGTATTCTTAGAAAATTAAAGAAAGCACACATCATTTCAGGTGTTCAATGCATGCTCTCTGCTCAGCCAGTTTGCTTGTTGGGCACCAGATACCACTTCAATGTAAACAAAGCTGTGGTGTACATTAAAATCTTCTTAAGAATCAAGCTGGTCTAGAAGTACTTCAAACTTTTTCCTAAGCTTAACAAGGCCTCTCATTCTCACTTGCTCATTTTCAAAGATCAAGACAGAATGGGGATAGCACTTGCTTGCAGGTGAAGGCAAACACATGGAAGGAAAAAGAACTGTTTAACTTTAGAGATGAAAATATATGGCTATAAACCAGGTGTGAGCACATTTAGGATGTAAATTACAACTCTTAGAGCTATCACATTCTGGAACAGCCTTACAATCACCACAGCACAGGAAAAAGAGAGCTCCACAAAGGATTTCCGTGATGCAGGGACTGTGCTAGCAGGGCGGCAGACCCGCTGTCCTGAGAGGACCCTGCAGCTCTGCTCTCCTGTGAAGCCTCTCAACAGCTTCACTGAGGTCTCTGTGCATTTCCCAACAGGCTTTCGGCATGATACCCATGCCCTTGGCACTGGGCTGAGCTCCCTGCCGGGCTCCAGGGGCTGCTGGCAGCAGTGCAGGCTGTTGGGCAGGGCAGTGACACCGCGCTGACCATGACACAGCCAGTCTTTGTTTCTCAGGTGGGCAGCAGAGCTTCCAAGGGTGAGCACAGCCTAAGCCCCTTGTCTGAGGATGACCTAAGGGCCACCACTGCCTGCCAGCCCCCAGGGCAGGGGTCAGCAAGCACAGAGCCCTTTGCAGCCTGCTGGCACAGCCCTTGCCTCTGGCTCCATGGAGCTGGGACAATGACACCGGGCTGTTCCAGCAAACTATTCAAGCTATGGGAACCCTCCCGGGAACCTGCTCCTGAAACAAACAGCTGAACTGAGGTGTGGCCTGGCCTCACCCCTGCTCAATCACTGCGTGGACACATTTCACTGTCGAGGGTGTCTCTGTTCAATACCTTGGCTGGGCAGGGAGTGACAGACCCAAGTAAAATACCAGACCTTTGTATCAGGTTGACAGATAAAATGTGTCCTCATCAATGAAAAGAATTTTAAAAAGCACACCTGCAGCATTGACTAGAAATTAACATAGTTCTGAGTGAACCTCAGACCCTGGGCTCTACTGACTACAGACTGCTGCTTATCCAGAGATTATCCAGATACAACAGAACAGCTCGAGTGATTTATGATGTTCCACCTAATTAACCAACAAACAAAGGCAGAAAAGGTCTGTCTTCCAGATTGAAAGCAATGCATTTAATTCTGTAGAACTAAAAGCTGATATTGTTTTAACTTTGGCAGATGCTCTGTGGAAATTGCTAGCAATTAAATGTGTTGCATTCACTGTTGTAAAATTTTCAAACTGCTTGTTTGATTTGGCTTTGACTAGCTCTGTGTTGAGAAATTTTGGTTTTAGTTATTTCAGAGTTTACACATCATCTATCAAGAGTGTGAAAACACATTTCTATTGGTGGTACAACAGTTGGTTATAAAACAAAAAGCTTAAACTCTCAACAACTACTACTTTGTTTGACAGCAACACTGTAGCACAGGATTACACTGAATACTCTGCCTACCTCCAGAATGCATTTTTTACACCATAATTTGTAATCGGTGCCATTAAACCTGCCATGTGGACTCTACAAATCCAGGTAGAAGGATTTCCACGCCTTGTTTGAGCACACTCAGTGCACAGCTCCTCTACACTGGCTGCTCTATGGGAACAGCCCAGGCCTCTCAGCCCCCGGCTCACTTTGCCCTACCCTGCAGCTGCACCTTGACCAGGCTGGACAGTGCCTGGGTCACTGCACAGCCACAGGGCCAGGGAAGGGTCCACCAAGCACCCTGACAGATGGGCAGGCTCAGCCAGAGCCCTTCAGCTGCTCACAGACTGTTCTGCAGGCTCTGGACTTGGGTTTGTTTCTGCCTTGGAACCTAAACAGCGGGTTTGTTCCTCAGTGGACCTGAGCACTGCAAGCCCTGGAGAACAGGTGAGTGTGCAGAGCCCACCTGGCAGCACATGCACCTCAGCAGAGACACCCAGGCCTTTGGAAGGCCTCCTTTTGTCTGGAAGAAGGCCAGAATTTGGATCTATTTCAGGACACTGAACACCTGCATTACACAGGTGAGGGAGTGCTCCTACCTCAGCTGTTTGCGGCCCGTGCAATCCCAAACATAGCACAGTGTTTAAGAATCAGTGAAGCAAACCATAAATATATATCCTATAGCCATCTCTAAGGGGTATTTGAGTCAGTCCACTTTCTGCTCCACCTACAAACTCCTGTGAAGATCTCTACACAGCCAGAGGGTTGTATTTTAAGGTCACACCCAAATTATGAGGCTTCACCTGGCATGCACATACCATCATTAAACCTGCCCATGAAACTTCACCAGCAAAATAAAAAGGTGTAATTACATTTTCCCCATTCAGTGGAGATATAATAATTCCTTTGATGGATGAATTCAGGCCATCAGGCTTTTTCTCAAGTCTCACCCAGCAAGATGTATTTTCTAATAATTATGATGCTTATCTTCCTAATGAAGTCATAAGCATCACCTGACATTTTGAGGTATATTTTACAAAATTATCTACTCTCTAAAACAGTAACATTTTTAGCAAAAACTGAAACTCCACTGCAAAGATCATGCTTTGCTTTGAGCATCCAGGAAACAAGCAAACCCTAACAAACACTGAACAGCTCCATGAATGGAATTCCTTAGCACTGTGCTTATGTTCCCCCTGCATTCCCTCTGAGACCAATGTGATTTCAATAAAAGCTGTGCATTCCTTTCTACTTTCAAATTTGGCTGTGCTGAAGTTTCACATGGATTTACATACAGTGTTTGTTTCACCTCAGAGTAAATATCTTTCTTATTAGTTCCTGTATAATACAGTGCCTCATTCTGCTGGGTCTTCTTCCAACAGGAACATGGAGGAGGACCTGGAAAGTACATCTGCCAGCTAGCAGCATGAAAGACCTTGTCCCCAGAGACCTACTTATCTCTTTAATTAAACACATTATTGTCCTGATTTATGTGGGGATGTCATGTCTTAATGTTGCTCAGGACAAATCAATGTGAAGTGCCAGTGGAAAATCAAATATATTCAAGTGAAAAGGAAAGAGTCTCCTTGTGCTTCCACTGATCTCATTTTTAAATGACAGGGAAACTGCATTATGAAAGGAGACAGCATACACCTAATATACTTAGCAAAAGTAGAGGAAGGTCTTGCTTCTCTAAATACCCATATGGGACTCATCAGTACAACATTCTTCTAATCACTGAAGGAATGTCAAACCTGAGTTGGGAAACAACCTTGGACAAACAAGCAACAAAATAAAAGCCATAATAATAGAAGTAAAAGAAAGACACAAGGTAACTGTGAAGCAGGAGATGCTAATAAATCAAGAGGGGTCAAGTGTATTATGGAAAGTGGGTGTAAGATAGAGATTTTCATTTCTTCTAAACAATGCTGGCCAGCAACAATAACTCCAGCATCTATGAACTGAGACAGATTCTTTGTCTAAGATAATAATGTTGCAGCAGCCTTCAGTCTTGACCTGCTTAGTCTGTTGAACAACTTCCTTCATTAACAAGGTTTTTAATCTGTGTAACCAAATAAAACTAACTGTTTTTCCTCACTGGCAAATCCACAGCATAATCAACACTGTTTGTATGTTTACGATAGAAGTCTTTCCAGACCACACAAAGAATACAACACCAGTAGTGTCTTGTCTACTGATTGGATGTTGTTTTTATTTGAAATTATATTAACACACCATTTTTCTTCCCAAATGAGCATACTAACAAGAAACTGATCAGCAGGAAGAGTCTTCATGGTATTGCTGCATTTCAGCTCCAGTTAATGTTGATGGCTACTGGCAGAGCAATTCCTGGATTCCTGGCTGGCCAGACAGGAACCTGGTAACATCCCCGTCAGCCACGCAGCTGGCGTGATACAATCTGTACATCTTTATTCAGCACGGAGGATGAATCTTCCCTCAGGTATCCCAACAGTCTATTTCCTAACTCAACTCTACAAGTTCACAAGGAGGTTCAGAGAACAGCAAGAGTTCCTTCTTTCAATGTCTTTGAAGCAAAGGTGAAGTCCCTAAATCTTATGCTGATAAAGTTATATCAGCTTCTGGTGGCCATGTTTACCACATGCCTTTGTTTCCACTCCTACTCTGATTTCACCAGCTGTGGCAAGTACCTGTACCCCAGCTGAATTCCTCAGGATGGCATTTGTCACACACTCTTCCAAAAATCTTGCTGGACTGTGCAGCAAACTGCAATTCCCGTTTCTCCCTCCAGTGAAACTCATGCCCAATAGTCCCCTACCATTTGTGTGGATTCCTTGCCGGCCCACACCTGCAGCCACCTGGCACCTCAGTCCCAGCAGCCCAGCCTCACAGCTCTTTCCTGAACTACATAGACAGCAAAGCCTTCAACATCCAAGAGGAGGTCTGGATGAAAGAGTCACTATAGACTATTTTTATTTGACAGAAAAAACATCTGCTCAGGCAGGCAAGAAGGCTTATTTTATATAGCTAACACACCAGCACTGTATACACAGAGTCTGCAAGTAAATGAAGAAAAAGAGCTACATTTTGTTTTTCTGATGATCAGCCAACCATAGCTGTTTACTTCCAAAGTTCCTAAAGAAAACGCCAAAATAATTCAGTGTGGATTTCACAGCTATTTAGTGGGTTTCTTCACAGCCTTGTATCAAGTCAGAGGATACTACTAAGATGCTCTACAGCAATAATTACTGATCATTTACATACTATTCGCAAACCGCTGTGAGGAGAGAAATATAAAAAGACCTTCCTGCACCATGTGAACAAAGTATTCCTGCCAATAAATTAAAAGAGAGGCTGAACTGCAGGTTTCTTGATGGCAGTATTCTGTGGGTAAGAACAAGTCGTGGATAAGCCTGCTGAGGAACAGATAGCAAAGTACTGTTCTTCTTAGAAATGTCCAAACAAGGAGCTGACCTCTCAAATTCAATACTCAAAATTGCAGACAACCCACGATACTGAGAGCTGCCTGTACAGTATCTGGCACACAACATCCCCGATGTAAGTAGGGCATTACCTATAGATAAAAACCACCCGTGAGTGAAACTGCAGTTGGACTCAAGCAGAAAAACGTTTAATGCTGGCCAAAACTTCATAAACCGAAATCTGCACTGAATTACATCTAAGTGTACTTTCCTTCCACTGTCGGGGCGGGGGGAGCTGCCAAGAGCTGTACAGCGTTACTGCAACACACGCGAACTCCGCTGAGAGTTCATTAGAGAAAAGAACAGAAAGAAACTATCCCGTGAAGAACGCGAACTTTCTGCTGCCTTGGCCCAGCCTGGACTCACTGGCGAGGAGCCCCTCGGCCCGCCCCGTCCTGTCCCGCTCCCGGACGCCCGGGCGAAGAGCGGGGCCGGGGCTCGACGGGACAGGGACCGCTCTCTCCGGCCGGCCCAGCGACGGCGCAGCACCGCAGCCACCCAAATGAAATGTCTTCGTAGTAAACAAACGCGTGCTTTTAATTTTTCCCCATTTCTGACGGGTCTCTTCCTCCCCCGGCCGGCGAAGCCGCCTGCTCCCCCGCCGCCGCCCCGCTCCCCCAGCTCCCCGCCCGGCCGAGGCTACTCACGGGCGCGGGCCGGCGGGCAGCTCTCCGGGGCTGCGACCGTCTGGCGGCGGCGGCGGTGCCTCCGCCCGCCCTCCTGCGGGAATGATGTCAGCGGCTGGGTGTGGAACCAGAAGGGCTTTCAAAAGTGCCCCCCGGCCGCTGGCGGGGAGAGGGGTGTGAGTGTGTGTGTCTGCGAGAGTGTGCGGGCGCGGAGGGAGGACGGACGGGGCGCGCACAGGAGAAACTTTCCCCGCCCGTTCCACTCGGGCGGGCAATCCAGGCG